>CANTUZ010000021.1:160351-173583 GCA_947846985.1 Fratercula arctica | reverse complement strand
TGCTGTGTCCTGCTCGGGGCTCCGCAGTGCAAGGCAGAGATGGCCAGACTGGAGAGAACCCCCAGGCCAGGCCCCCCCGGGGTCCCTCCCACTTTCCCTTGGGCTGGGACCGTTGGTCCCTTGGAGCCAGCAGCCACCAGCGCCAGCAGGACGGAGCTGTGCTGGCACGCAGCAGCGCTGGCAGGAGGCAGGGTCTGGTGGAGCAGCGCTGCCCCGGCACCGGCACCCCGCTCCCCATCCTCGCTGCGGCCGGCCGGGCCGTCTCCTTGGTGCACAGCAGAGACAGTAAAATCGAGATAACAGAGACTTTGTGTAGCTCCTTGTTTCCTCGAGAGGCTCCATGCCCCGTAACTGGCCTTTGCCTCGTTACCTGTGAAATGCGTATTAAAGTTGACACCCCTGTAGATGCTAATGAAGATTTTAGAGATCATGCTAAACATATCCGACTATAGCACTCGTCTCTCCACCCAAATCATACTGCACGTCACCTAGGGGAGGGAAACCTCGTCATTTTGGGGATAAAAGGATGGAGAAAATGACTGTTAAATGGGGAGAGAAGGAACTCGATACCGGACGGGCCCGTCGAGGGGCTGCGTTCTCTTCCCCCACCCCAGGCAGGGACGCCTTTCTGGGTAAGCGCTGCGCCTGTCACCCTCTGGGGAATGCTACCGCGGGTTGTTGTACTGGCGTTATTTTTGCTAGCAATATTCACCTTAAGTAATTTAACGCTATTGTAGTTAGTGAATTTATCAACGGCAGCCTCCAATCTGTGACTGTCGCTCTCAATAAAATAATTTTGATTATTTGTGAATCTGGTTCAGTGAAAGTCCTTTGGTGGGACACTGATAGTAGATCAGTGAATGTCCTGGGACTCTGACGGGCAAATATCGAAACTACAGTCCTTTAACGCGACACAGTCTAAAGAGACGTGCCTCTGTTTAGCAGCTCTTCCGTGCAAGTGTAAATGGCCAATTTGTATTCTCTGGGGAGAGATCTGTGTGTAAACAGATGCGGAAGTGGCAACGTCTGTGCCCTAGGAGGTTCCGAAAAGGCAAAGAAAGCCTGTTTCTGTCTCTAAGGATTCTATGATTTTTTATGCTGTAACGGAGTTTAGACTACGAAAAGATTGTGGAAAGAGTTATTTAGAAAGAGAGATTCAAGCGCCAAAATCCACGTCTCGAGCGAGAGCTGGTGGAGGGCACTCGCCTGCCCTGCGGCTGCACTGCGCATGCGCACCTCCGCTCCCATTGGTCGGATCGCTGTGTGCCCTCCCATTGGTCGGATCGCCTGGCCGGGGTCGGAGCGTGGTTGGGATTGACGGCGACAGCGGGCCAATGGAGCGGCGCTGCCCAAGGAGGAGGGGGCGGGCGGTGGGGCGGTGCCAGCCAATGGGCGCCCGCCATGGGCGGGGCGGCCCAGGGTGAAATGGCAGCCGGCTGGAAATTGGAGCGGGGCGGTCTGGGCAGAAAGTGGGAGCTGGCGCTCGCTCGCTCGGTCCGGCCGCGAGCATGTCGTGAGGCAGGTGTACCGCATCAAGGTGAGTGGGCGGCCGTGAGGGGTGATGGGGGGGCGGGAGGGCCCTGAGTGGGTCTGGGCTAACAGGAGGCCTGATGGGGGGCATTGACGGGTGGGAGGGGGGTGGCTGGGCCCGTCTCCCCGTGGGATCCCTTTGTCCTGGGGAGTCTGGGGTGTGGTGCTGGCGATGCCGGAGAAATGAAGCCCAGCAGGGCGGTGAGAAAGCGGTGCCCAGGCCGTGCTGGTGCCGCCCCACAGGGACGCGGGGCCGGGCCCTCTGCAATTCCCCAGCGCTTGCCCCAAGGCGGCCATGGGGCCCTGAGGGTGGTGGGGTGTGGGGTAGCTGCGCTCCCTCAGCATCGCCCAGGGGGGCTACAGCGGGAGTGAGGAAGCAGAGAGGGGGAGCCGGTTTGGGGCCCGACATGGAGAGTGGGACTCCTGCTGCCGGGGCTGGCAAAGGGGCTGGCGTGGCTGGTTTTGGGGCTGAGAAAGAGAGGGAGTTGTGTGGCTTTGAGCTCAGGAAGAGGGCTCGAGATGAAATCGGTGCCAGGCCCCTTCTCTCTGTGTGGAGGGTCCATCCCAGCCCTGCTCCCCGGGGCAGAGGTGGGGTGGGGTTCCCCTGGCTCGTCCCCCTTGGCTGGGTGTGACAACCAGACTCATTTCTCTGCTCATCTTTTCCCAGGGTCACCTTCTGCAGCACGGCAAAGAAACCCTGCAGGGCTGATTCCGCTCGCTGCTCAGGTAGTCGCACACCTGGGTCCAGACACCTTTGCGAGTTCAGGGACGCTACAGATCCTCCCCGTCAAAGCCGCAGAAAAGGCAAATTTGCTGCCAGTGCAAAAAGGCTGACGAGGAGTTTTGCGCTTGTTTTTGTGCAGATATTTAGTCATTTGAGGGCCGGAGCCCTCCAAGAGAAGCGTTATAAGAAAAGGTATTTTTATTAATACTCAAGCGAGAAGTGCAGAATAACGCGAGGAATTAAGTGCGTGCTTTTTATTAGCGTCGACAGCTCTAGATTCGCCACTAACAGCACTTCAAAAGCGCTCGCGTCCAGAGCGCTCTGAAAACCATTCACTAATTAATCCAGCGCCAAAGGCTGAGAAATCATTTCAGGAGCTCAAATCTTGGGATGTTTAATTACGTGAGACGGAGCCTTTTGCTTGGCTTCTGGGCCGGGCTCGCGCCCAGGTCAGCGAAAATCCGAAGGGAAACCTCTCAGTCTAGTGGAAATAATTGGTGTGAGTGGAAATAATTAGCATCTCGTCGCCCGTGGGAGGGAAAAGGGAGATCAAGAGTCCACCTAAACAAACCTCGCACCGTTAAGAGATCGTCCTCTGGGGAGTCACCGCCAAAATTATGTTTCAGTGAAGCTCGTCTTACCGAGCAGTGTGCTGCGGCCGGTTTGGGGACTAAGTATCTCCAAAGTCTGGGGTTGATTAAGTGTTTTTTGGTTATTAGTTGGATATCTTGGTGGTTTTTTTTTCCCTGTTTACCACCTTTTACCGCTAAATGAACTGCAGAGATTTCCCCAGTAGGCATGAATTGGCGGATCGAACGCTGAGGGTGACAAAATGATATTCTTAAAGAAAGCAATTATACTTCCTCTCATTAATTTTCCACCCTTTTATCTCCATTTTTTTTTTCTTCACGTTTCAGCTTCCCCCCCGCCCTGCCCCTAGAACTGCGTTCGGGTGGTTTTATACCGAAATAGGTGGCCATCGGGTGTTTTTGCGGGGAGTGATGGTGCAAAGCAAGGAGGGAGCAGCAGGTCAAGGGAAACGGAATCCTTGAGCGCTTGTTATTTAACAGGAATTCTCGTTATGTTCTTTAACGGAGAAACAATTTGGAAGGGACTTGGGATGCGAAGGACTTGGACGCCAGAAAATACACCCTGTGCCCTCGTTGGTGCCCAGAAACCATTGCTGGAGGATGCAGGAGATGGAAACCGTCCCTCCAAAACCAAGGTGCCTGCAGGGGGACGTCGCGGTGGCTCCACCGGCTGATTCCCGTCTTGGTTCCGGCCACGACAAGGAATTTGCCAGCAGGGAAGGAGGTGGGTGGCAATTTTAGTGTTTTTTGAGTGTAGTTAGCAAAAATCCCATGCTGGAATGGCTTCTGTGAGCCACCGGTCACCAGTTTAGCAGCTCAGCGTCACGGCTCCCTTAAATCCCCCCAATTCTATTCAAATAACACGGCAGTAATGGGCTTGGTGGTAATTAACGCTATTGGTAACGGACTTGGTAAAGGTTCCAGGGGCCTGTTATGGGAAATACGTAACCTGTTAATCACTTTTGAGTTGCGATTTAAGTTCCTCCTAAACCCACGACCTGATTTGATTGTGTGACATTGTTTGGGGTAAAAATTCAATCTAAGCATTAAAAACACACAATTCAAAATACTTGAGGATGGCGAGGAAGGCTAAAGGATGGTCTTGGCAGAATGATTTTTCTCTCGGGCAGTTTTTTTGATACCTTCCAGGCAGAATGGCCAGGGATTTTGGGGGTTTTGGCTGATGAAAGACTAAAATGCATACCCAGCCGTTGGAAGAAGAGCAAACTCTGGGAAAAGGTGGGACGAGGGAACCGCCGTTGAGGAGTCGGCGTGTGGTTGGTGCAAGGCCCGGGCTGCGCAGGCCCTCGCAGTTGACATTGACCTTCTCCCAGTCACTCGGCCAGTCCTCAACGGCGGGTTTTTCAAGCCAAAGTTGGCCAGAAATGTGCCGAAATGCCCGGCAAAGCACTGCCATGGAGCGTTGTGGGCCTCCCGCGTTCTACCGCGTTCTACACAACATTCCGAAGCACTTGGTGCTTGGCGGTGGTGGCTCTTGCAGCTCGCTGCTCTTCTCAGAGTGAACCTCATCACTTAGGATAGGTTTTGAGGAGGAAAAAAACCCCAATTTTCTTGCCCGATGGGGCCCAAGAGGACTCAGGAGGCAGAACGGTAACGTGGTGGTGCCGGAGAAGTTGTTAGAGGAGAGCGATTAGTGCTTTCCTGGGAAATACGGGCCGTATTTATTACATCTCCTCACGTATGCGCGCGTTTATCCTGCCGGAGCTCTTCCCTGCTCGCCTTCCTCACCTCCTCTTCCTCACGCTTTCAGGTGCGTCAACGTCGGCAGCCAATTCCAAGCGGAGCTTCCTGACCTCCAAGACCCGGCCCGTTTGGAAGAGGAGGAAGAGGGAGCGTCGCTGGTCTGGAAACCCTGGGGCGACATCGAAACCAACACAGAGATGCAGGAGAAAGGTTTTTCTAACGCTTTTCTTTCACTTTCACCCCACCCAGGGATATGACGAGTTGAAAATTCCACCTTTTTGGGCTTCTCTCCCTCCTTTTCTTGCCTGCCTTCACGTTCAAGGGAAGGAGATGGCTGGGTTTTGGTGGGAGAGCGACTAAAGAATAACGGGTGACGCTCTCTGCAGCGTCTTCCATGAAAAACAGGCATTTGGAGCCGTCCCGGCTCATCTGGGGAGCCCTCGGGAGAGGGGAGGTTTCTCTCTGAGCTTGTAAAGTAGAGCTATTTGGGATATCGGACTTTTTTCTCTGCCTTTTCCTCGTCTCCAGTCTCTGCTGCGCTCGTCCTCTTTTCCCTCCCTTTCCTATCGCCCTTTTTCTCGAGGAAAACTTGGCTTTTTCTCGGTTTTTCTTGCGTTTATAGTTGCAAACCTGCTCCATTTGGCTTCTCACAACGCCGAGCCAGGGGGCCGGATCAACCCGGAGCTCGCACTGCATTGCCTGCACGAGGCTCAAGGCGACGTGCTGGTGAGAAGCGGCAATTTCTCATTAAGAACGGACTTTGTTACTGGTTTGAGCTGGGAGTCGCTGCGAGTTTTCTATTGCGTGGGCTGGAATCTCTTTGCTGAAGGCGCAGGAGGTTCTTGGGTGCTGCCTGTCGCTGCGTTAATGTCTCTTGGGCTTCCAGACCCCTCTCCTGGTGCATCGCTAAGAGTTTGTTTTGATTCTGGGACGATTTGGAGAATAGAATTACTCCCGAATGAAGGGATGTTAGATAAAACCCGAGGTCTGCCCTCGATGAGCCCCAAGCGGGTCTGCTTTGCTGCCTCTTCTTCGAAGAAGTGATTTAACACCCCTCGGCGTCTGCTGCGTCGCCACGACGAGTGAGCATTTCCCTTTTGGCTCCTCCTCTGGAGGAATTTAAGTCTTTTTTTTCTTCCTATGAAATCTGGCAGGAGGCGACGGAGATGCTGCGTGCTGGGCCGCCTCGGAGACCCGAATCCCATCCCCTGGCTGATTATCATTACACAGATAAATGAGGAGAACAGATCCCACCGTTCCCTTTGCTCTGATTGAATTGAGTCTTAAGAATGCTCTTTTGGGGTGAGGGAAAAGAGTAGTTTTAATTCCTTTCCAGGGCTTCTGGAGGCGGGGGATGCCTATTCTAATAATTTGCGTGTCGCTGGTTAATTCCTAGGCTCAGATATTTGGACACCGGTGGAGGAGCAGTTGTTTAAAGAGGCTTTTTGCATCCATAAGAAGAATTTTCGCCTCTTACAGAAACAGGTAAAGCCATTAGAGCGAGGCGCAGCTCGTTAGCGTGGGCAATTTTAACCCAGAAAGTTGTATTTTGAGTTGCGTGTTGGAATCCTGTTCTTAGGACGCTTCTTCTTGCTAAAAGAACACCGGTACAAGGCATGTTTTTGCCCTAATGTGTGATTAAAATGGAATTTTTAATACCTCTGGGAGAAAATACCAGAGATATTAAACGAACAGTGACAGTTTATGGCGTGAAACAGAGAATTCTGCCCTGAAAACGCTTCTTGACAGCGTTTTTCAGCAGATGAAAGTTTCCTTTTTGTCTGATCTCACCCAGACATTGCGTTGCGAGAACTGGAGGAGGAGAGAATCCTCGTCGATCTGCCCCTTCGATATTTTACTGCTGCGTTTCCCTTATTAAATGGCTCCTGGTTTTCCTCCTGGCAGATCCAGACTAAAACCCTGTCTCAATGCATCGAATATTCTTACACCTGGAAGAAAAAAACGCGTTTCGGTTGCACTCGGCCTCGCCTGATGCAGAAAAAGCGCCCGAGGCACCCAGAGGAGGTGGAAAAGGCTGAAGAGGAGGTAGAAAAACTGCTGTGGGGCGGGATTTTTGTGCCAGATTCCACTCCTCCGTGAACCCATTTGGGAAAATGTTTCTTAAAAAGCAGCGGATTTGGTTCACAGAAATATTTGTAATTTTTTGGTGGTAGAAACGGGGCTGCTGTGTCGCTTCGGTGCTTCGGAATTGCACGTTTTGGATAGATTTTTGTGGAGGAAAGCGCTATTCTGCTTAAAAGAGAGAAATCGTATGGTTTTTTCTTTCAAGGTCTGGTCCTGCCAGTTGAATTAAAGTGGGGTTTTTTGACTGTTTCATGCTCAGAGTCCACCCAGGCAGGGTTGTGCTGATAAAACGCAGTACCTCTGGCGCAAAAAATCTAATTCCTTTGCCGTCCGCAGCTGTTTCAAGCTATTTTTTACCTGAATTACAGGCCCTTTGCGGCACAAAGAAGAGGTGTCGCGTCATCCCCAAGGAAAATCTGAAGACGGGAAGTCGGGAAGAGAAGCCTGACAACGACGGCAGCTCCTCCGTCAGTCCCGGTGCTTCCTGGTGCTGGGGCGGTGGCGCCGGAGATCTGGGTTTTTTCCCCTGCGGCGAGTGTGGAAGGTCAGCTCTTCATTTTTCTTCTCAAACCTGGCTGTTTTGGGGCTCAAAAACCACCGGGGGGGGGCAGAGGGGGAGGGCAGCTCGAGGATTCCCCTTGCCCCGGCGCCGTTTGGCCTTTTTATTTGACTTTCGACCCCAAAAAATCAGTGTTTTCGGAGTCGGGGAGACCCTCCACCGAGCCCTGAGGTTCAGACCGGCCCCCCTGGCGCAAGAATCGCAGTGTTTCTCCTTTTTGACCAAAAAACCCCCAAGTTTCATGAGGACTTGTGGCCTGAGGCTTCCCCACTCGGCTCACTCCACAGAAGACTTTAAAATCACTTTCTTTTCTAACTTTTCTAACTTTCAGGGTGCTTGAGAAGATCCAGGGCAGAAACGCTCACATGAGACTCCACCGCCCAAAAGATGTTTCAAAGGCCCCGTGAGCGTTTTGAAAGGGTGGCGAAGCCACAAAAACCCCCGCATTCCGCTGACCTCCTCCCTTAGCACCTGGGAACTGACACCAAACCAACCGTGAGGCCAGTTTTTACCATTTCTCTTAAAAAACCCCCACCTTCTTCTCGGCATCCGGGCAGCGGCTGGGCTTTGAGGATTCAAGAACACACGGTCACCCCCGCTCTGAAAAGAGAGGGAACAGGGGAAATCGCCCCGAAAGGGTCATCATATTTAACAACGTTTTTCCCTGGTGGTCGTGCGCAGCGTTTAAGATCTGGACTGCAGCGCCCTTTTGATAGGGATAAGATTAGTTTTTCATGTGTGGCTTTTTGTTTCCTTATTAAATTTGGTTGGTGAATTTTAAAGTTCTTGCCCCGCTTTTGCTCTTTGTGCGATAATTACATGATTTAAAACTCGTTCCGCCGGTTCCGGGGCAGCAGAATCGGGGTGGTTAAAGGTGCTGGGTGGCCGTGAGGCATCTCGGTCATATTTAAAGCACCCGTTGCATGTTTATTTTATTAATTGGTGGTTATTTGCATGAATTAATGTGGCGTTTGGGAGGGAACATGGAGGGTTTGATTAGTTGAAGGAAGGAAATGGAAAGCAAGGTGTCTTGTCTCTATCGCCAGTATAAAAAAGGCTGATTTTTTTTGTTGCCGGGCCACCAGATTTTCATGACTTTGTTTAATTTTTGCTGGATATTCATGTCCAGTGGAAAGAAAAATAATCTATATTTTGGTTCTGTTTTTCTCTTGAAAGTAGCAATCCTCAGGTCTGGGCCTCGATCAACTCCTTTCCCCAAAGCAGAAGGCAGGGGGGGAGCGTTCTCCTTTGGCTTCTCAAGGCCTGTATTTTTAAAAGGAAACCTCAAAGTGACGTTTTTATCTAGCCCTTAACGATTCCAAAGGGAAACCGGCTGCCTTCCAAAAACAAAGACGGGCCTCCCAGTAAGGCCGGAGACAGCGGCAGCCCTGCCAGCTGGGAGGACTGGGAGTTTTTAACCAAAACACCCTGGGGGCCATTTCCTTTTCAAAACGGAAAAAGAAGTGGGATGTTGCAGCGCTGAGTGATTTTTTTAATTCCATAGAAAGGGATGAGTTTTGAGCAGTTTGGCTCCGGAGGGGGGGTGAGAAAGCGAGTGCCAGGAGGCGGCGGCGCGTTCATGCCTCCTCGCTGCCAAAGCCACGCCGAAACCGCAGGAATCCGGCAAAATACTCGGCGTCCCAAATCCCTGCGGCGGGTCTCGATTTAAACCCCCGCCACCCCCCGGAAAGGCTCGGCGTGGGGATTCCTGCTCCACGCCTCGTTGCTGTTCCTGACTGATGCTAAAAGAGCCAAGTTTTGGTGCAAGAAGAGAATCTGGCCCAGGTTCTCCGGCGCCAGGACGGCTCGCCGACGCTCCAGGCCGCTCTGGCCGGCGGCGAAGGCCTGCTTGGGCGAGACGGCGGTGGCCGGGATGGCCAGGTGCTGCCGGCTCAGCTGCCCCCGCCAGTCCCCCTCCGCCCACCTCTTCTCTCCCCGGCTCTCCAGCCCCTGGCCCACCTGGCAGAGGAGCAGGCGAGGGGGGGATGTGGGGGTTACGCGAAGCTCCCCCCAAAAGAGGCGGGTCACGGCCCCAAAATGTGTGGAAGTTGGGGGGGGGCTGTGGTGGTTAAAAAACGTTAAAACCTCTAACTCTGGGTGCGAGGCACTGAAACGGAGAACAAGCTCTTCCTTTATAGCTATTGAAAAATAATATTCATTTCTGTATCTAGAAGGAGATCAAAATCAAAAGCTCTCTCTAAGGATGCTCTGATTCTGTGCGCTGTCAAGGAGCTTAGAGTAGGACAAGGTTTGGAAAAGCTGTATTTATAAAGAGCTATTCTGGTGTCAGAATCTAGGTCTGAACAGAGAGCCAGTGGAATTAGGCGTAGTGTATAAGAAGTGTCAACATCTCAGTCTAAAGAGATCTGCCCCTGTTCAGGAGCTCTTCCGTACAAGTGTAAATGGCCAATTTTATTCTCTTGATAGAGCAGCTGGTGATACAGGAGCCTTGAACAGCACAAAAGGCTGGGGTGGAAGCCCCTCAGGCCTTACTGATACCGAGTTAAAAAGAACATCTGGTTCCCTCCTGACGGGAACAATGTAGCTCAGCGTGAAATGCTTTGGAAGCGGATGGGTTAGACATCTGCTGGGTTTAGCTGGATAAAAGGAAGTCTTGAGACGTTGTACCCTTGAGTAGAGTAGGTAGGGAGAGATGCCAGAATAAGCCAGTTTGGTGAGAACAGAACAGGAGTTGCAAACTAAGCCAAAAGACGAAGTGAGTGTGCGCGAAGACCAAGTTCAGCCAGCGGATGCGGTGAAGAAGACTATCGGCGACCACCAGAGGACCCTGGAAGACCACCAATGGACATGGATGCGCATGCGTCAAGGGCATTTGCATATATTAATGAGTTCTAGTGATAATATGAATATGTTAATCATTTCTGGGAAAGGTAAGGAATGTCCCGCTGCTCATCACAGTTCTTTTTTTCCTCCAGTGCTGCCCTCCGCCCTGTTCCTTTTTGATCTCTCTGTCATTCTTTCCTGCTCCCTGTGTCCTGTTTTTGATTCCTCCGTCTCGGTCTTGCAGCCCATCACTATTTTTTAGTTCTTCCACCCTTTTGTCCTGCTCCCTGCCCCTGTCCTTGTCTCTCCTTCCCTTTGTTCTGCTGCCCATCTCTTTCCCTTCTTGCCCCATCCCTCTGTCATGCTGCCGGCCCTTCTTATTCCCTCTCTGTTTCTCTGTCCTTCCCGTCTCTTCCCCCACCTATTTTTCTGTCCTGCTCCCTCCTCTGTTTTCCCACTCTCTGTCGCTCTGTCTCGCTTTCCGTCAGTGTTACTGCTGTTCTCTGGACCGCCGCCATCAAGGGAGAGAGAGAGAGAGAACTACGCAGCAAACTTTCTGATTTACATCGAATGTGACGTTCATGGTATGAAATAATCCTGTTGGCCAGCCTGGGTCAAGCGCCCAGGCCGCGCTCCTCCTCATCTCTACACCTGGGAAGGCTTAAAAGCACCGAGACCGTGAATCCCACAGAGGCCAGCTGGCCATGAAGTACGTATTTTCCCAGATTCAGACAAGAGAGTTCTAAAAGTGCAGTTTTCCCCAGCATTAGAAGAGAAGTTAGTGCTGTGTCGCTCACACCAGGACACTGGGTAATGGTGACAGACGGAAGATGTCACTGTGAGCCGACTGTGACGCGCGAGGTGAGTTGCCGGGCAAGCGATGACCTGCAGAGGAGGCCACCGCCCGGTGACTGTGACCACCCCGGGAGGGCGGAGGGCCAGTCGTCCCGCACAGAGGCCCCGGGCTCAGTGTGCAGCTGGCACTGTGCGGTGAGGTCCTCGTCCTCCTCCCAACTGGGCACGGCCGCCTTCTCCTGAGGTACCCCGTGTGCCACAGGGCGCTGAGGATGGCTTCTGCCTGGGAGAGGAACCGTCACTACGCGGACCTGCAGAAAGCAGTCGCTTTCCTGCCCTCACTCCTTGCTGATAGCTCCCTCAGGAGCAACGACGCCACTCAGACTGTCCACGGAGTGCTGCTCTTTGCGGATATCTCAGGTGGGGGGAGCAGGGAGGAGCAGCCACGGACATGAGCCATCTGGGGACACACCAGGCCCTTTGGAGCCCCTCAGACAGAGTGGCCGTCGTGTCACTGCTGAGGTCTTCTGCTGGGATGCCCACAGACAGCGGGATGGGTGACCTTGGGCGGTCCATCACGGCTGCCACCAGCGCTGAGCCGGCACGGGACAGTGTCCCCTACAGGCTCTCGGGCCGGGCAGCATGGAAATGGCTGCCAGGTCTTTTGGCCCACATGGGCATTTCCTGATTCTGGGTGTCCCTGTTCCAGGTTTCACTGCGTTGACCGAGAAATTCGTGCAGAGGAGCGGCACGGACAGAGGCACCGATGAGCTGGCGCAAACGCTCAACGAGTACCTGTGTGACGTTTTGGAGGGTAAGAGCCGCGCTGCGGGACTGTGTGGCATCGGGCCGTGATGGTGGAGGGTGGAGGCAGCCTGGTCCTGCCCCCTTGGAAGGGCTGGGGCTTTCTGTGAGGAACAGCGAGCGCAGCCAGGCTCTGCTGGCGGGTCAGCACCAGCGCGGGTCCTTTCTGCTCCCCACTGCGGCCGAGGAGGCACCCGCTTTCTCAGCAGCCACCTCGGCGCCTCTGGCGTGAGCAGCCGGCTGAGGGCTGCCTCAGGGCCCAGAGCAGGCTGAGGGCATCCAGCAAGTGCCAGCGCGCCAGAGACCTGAGGATGCTGGCTCTGACACGTGTGTGTGTGTGCGACCCTCACCAGCCCCTTTCCATGGGGAAGATCGTGGCCCTTCCGAGCTGACCATGAGCACATTGTGGCCACCCCTTTGGCAGCACTGTTAGAGCAAAGCAAGAGAGTCCTCGCAGACGATGAAGGGTCTGGAGCATCTGTGCTATGAGGAAGGGCTGAGGGAGCTGGGCCTGGTTCGCCTAGAGAAGAGAAGGCTTGGGGGGGAACCTTAGAAACGGGCCTACAACCTGAAGAGAGGGTGCAAAGAGGACAGAGCCAGGTTCTTCCCAGTGGTGCCCAGTGTCAGGACCAGAGGCCACGCCACAGGCACGCACTGAGGAACGGGACGTTCCCTCTGTGCATCAGGGAACACTTTTTGACTGTGAGGGTGGCTGAGCACTGGCAGAGGTTGCCCAGGGAGGTTGTGGAGTCTCCCTCCTTAGAGCTAGTCCAAAACCATCAGCCACCGTCCTGGGCAGCCGGCTCTGTGGCAGCCCGCTGTGCGGGTACCAGGGCTGTGGCCAGCGTGAGCCTGGGAGAGAGGCCGCAGCGGTGCTTTCCTGAGCTGTGCCCCACGGTGCACCCTTGCCCCGGTGCTCCTCCCCAGGCAGAGGGCCTTGCTCTGTGGCTTCTGGAAGAAGGTGTCCACATGACTCTTCCTTTTCTTCCCTCTGTCCGCAGAGTTCCTGATTTTTGGAGGAGACATCTTGAAGTTTGCTGGTAGGTACTTGGGACGACGATGACCTCAGGCACTGAGCTGCAGCATTTCACTCCCGTGGCGGCCATTTGCTCTGCTCTCCTTCTCAAGAGGCTCTGTGCAGCGCCCTGAGCCAGCTCTTTGGCCACGCACGCACCCCTCCGGCAGTGCCCTCTCTCCAGTGCTGCAGCTGCAGAGGAGCGCTCGGGGCACGGGGTGCCACCGCTGCCGGCCGGCTGCTGCTGTGGCTGGCCTGGGAGAGGAGAGGTGTCCCGGTGCCCAGGATGTGGTCCTCCAGGACGATGGCCTCCCACAAGCCCATCTTCCTCCGCACAGCGGCTGGTTTCTGCTGTCCCCGCTGCTGAGCGCAGGTCGGGGAGAGTCAGGTCTCGGCAGAGCCTTTACCTTCCCTCCCTTTCCCCAGGAGATGCCGTGCTGGTGCTGTGGAGAACACCACCCCAGGAGGTGGCCAGGACCATCAGCCTGGTGCTGCACTGTAGCCGGCGGATCCAGACGAAGTACGGAAGGCATGACACGGATGTGGGGCAGAAGATCCAACTGAAGATAGGTACGGGCGCTGCGCCAGACGCAGATGCGTGGCACTCTCCCGTGCCACAGGGTGCTTCTGGTTTGCTGGGTA
>CANTUZ010000021.1:117291-159857 GCA_947846985.1 Fratercula arctica | reverse complement strand
TTCCGGAGAGCTTTAAAAGAAGCCAGGGTTTCCCCTGGTGGCTGCTTGGGCGTGGCAGCAATCTTGGGACGTTTGCTATTTTTGAAGGGGGCCCTGGAATAAGTGAGAAAGGCTGGTTTTGAGGCTGAAGGCCCCAGGAAAGCACGGAGAGCCAAGCTCTGTGGGCGATGGAAGCGGTTCCCAGAGAGCTTTAAAAGAAGCCATGGTTTCCCTCGTGGCTGCTTGGGCGTGGCAGCAATCTTGGGACGTTTGCTATTTTTGAGGGGAAACCTGGAATAAGTGAGAAAGGCTGGTTTTGAGGCTGAAGGCACCAGGAAAGCACGGAGAGCCAAGCTCTGGTGGGCGATGGAAGCGGTTCCCAGAGAGCTTTAAAACAAGCCATGGTTTCCCCAGGTGGCTGCTTGGGCGTGGCAGCAATCTTGGGACGTTTGCTATTTTTGAAGGGGGCCCTGGAATAAGTGAGAAAGGCTGGTTTTGAGGCTGAAGGCGCCAGGAAAGCACGGAGAGCCAAGCTCTGATGGACGATGGAAGCGGTTCCCAGAGAGCTTTAAAAGAAGCCATGGTTTCCCTCGTGGCTGCTTGGGCGTGGCAGCAATCTTGGGACGTTTGCTATTTTTGAAGGGGCCCTGGAATAAGTGAGAAAGGCTGGTTTTGAGGCTGAAGGCCCAGGAAAGCACGGAGAGCCAAGCTCTGTGGGCGATGGAAGCGGTTCCCAGAGAGCTTTAAAAGAAGCCACGGTTTCCCCTCGTGGCTGCTTGGGCGTGGCAGCAATCTTGGGACGTTTGCTATTTTTGAAGGGGGCCCTGGAATAAGTGAGAAAGGCTGGTTTTGAGGCTGAAGGCCCCAGGAAAGCACGGAGAGCCAAGCTCTGTGGGCGATGGAAGCGGTTCCCAGAGAGCTTTAAAAGAAGCCAGGGTTTTTCCTCGTGGCTGCTTGGGCGTGGCAGCAATCTTGGGACGTTTGCTATTTTTGAAGGGGGCCATGGAATAAGTGAGAAAGGCTGGTTTTGAGGCTGAAGGCGCCAGGAAAGCACGGAGAGCCAAGCTCTGGTGGGCGATGGAAGCGGTTCCCAGAGAGATTTAAAAGAAGCCATGGGTTTCCCTCGTGGCTGCTTGGGCGTGGCAGCAATCTTGGGACGTTTGCTATTTTTGAAGGGGCCCTGGAATAAGTGAGAAAGGCTGGTTTTGAGGCTGAAGGCCCCAGGAAAGCACGGAGAGCCAAGCTCTGTTTGGCGATGGAAGCGGTTCCCAGAGAGCTTTAAAAGAAGCCACGGTTCTCCCTCGTGGCTGCTTGGGCGTGGCAGCAATCTTGGGACGTTTGCTATTTTTGAAGGGGGCCCTGGAATAAGTGAGAAAGGCTGGTTTTGAGGCTGAAGGCCCAGGAAAGCACGGAGAGCCAAGCTCTGTGGGCGATGGAAGCGGTTCCCAGAGAGCTTTAAAAGAAGCCACGGTTTCCCTCGTGGCTGCTTGGGCGTGGCAGCAATCTTGGGACGTTTGCTATTTTTGAAGGGGGCCCTGGAATAAGTGAGAAAGGCTGGTTTTGAGGCTGAAGGCCCCAGGAAAGCACGGAGAGCCAAGCTCTGTTTGGCGATGGAAGCGGTTCCCAGAGAGCTTTAAAAGAAGCCATGGCTTCCCCTCGTGGCTGCTTGGGCGTGGCAGCAATCTTGGGACGTTTGCTATTTTTGAAGGGGCCCTGGAATAAGTGAGAAAGGCTGGTTTTGAGGCTGAAGGCCCCAGGAAAGCACGGAGAGCCAAGCTCTGATGGACGATGGAAGCGGTTCCCAGAGAGCTTTAAAAGAAGCCACGGTTTTCCCTCGTGGCTGCTTGGGCGTGGCAGCAATCTTGGGACGTTTGCTATTTTTGAAGGGGGCCCTGGAATAAGTGAGAAAGGCTGGTTTTGAGGCTGAAGGCCCAGGAAAGCACGGAGAGCCAAGCTCTGTGGGCGATGGAAGCGGTTCCCAGAGAGCTTTAAAAGAAGCCACGGTTTCCCTCGTGGCTGCTTGGGCGTGGCAGCAATCTTGGGACGTTTGCTATTTTTGAAGGGGCCCTGGAATAAGTGAGAAAGGCTGGTTTTGAGGCTGAAGGCCCCAGGAAAGCACGGAGAGCCAAGCTCTGTGGGCGATGGAAGCGGTTCCCAGAGAGCTTTAAAAGAAGCCACGGTTTTCCCTCGTGGCTGCTTGGGCGTGGCAGCAATCTTGGGACGTTTGCTATTTTTGAAGGGGCCCTGGAATAAGTGAGAAAGGCTGGTTTTGAGGCTGAAGGCGCCAGGAAAGCACGGAGAGCCAAGCTCTGTGGGCGATGGAAGCGGTTCCCAGAGAGCTTTAAAAGAAGCCACGGTATGCCCTCGTGGCTGCTTGGGCGTGGCAGCAATCTTGGGACGTTTGCTATTTTTGAAGGGGGCCCTGGAATAAGTGAGAAAGGCTGGTTTTGAGGCTGAAGGCCCCAGGAAAGCACGGAGAGCCAAGCTCTGTGGGCGATGGAAGCGGTTCCCAGAGAGCTTTAAAAGAAGCCATGGCTTCCCCTCGTGGCTGCTTGGGCGTGGCAGCAATCTTGGGACGTTTGCTATTTTTGAAGGGGCCCTGGAATAAGTGAGAAAGGCTGGTTTTGAGGCTGAAGGCCCAGGAAAGCACGGAGAGCCAAGCTCTGATGGACGATGGAAGCGGTTCCCAGAGAGCTTTAAAAGAAGCCACGGTTTTCCCTCGTGGCTGCTTGGGCGTGGCAGCAATCTTGGGACGTTTGCTATTTTTGAAGGGGGCCCTGGAATAAGTGAGAAAGGCTGGTTTTGAGGCTGAAGGCCCAGGAAAGCACGGAGAGCCAAGCTCTGTGGGCGATGGAAGCGGTTCCCAGAGAGCTTTAAAAGAAGCCACGGTTTCCCTCGTGGCTGCTTGGGCGTGGCAGCAATCTTGGGACGTTTGCTATTTTTGAAGGGGCCCTGGAATAAGTGAGAAAGGCTGGTTTTGAGGCTGAAGGCGCCAGGAAAGCACGGAGAGCCAAGCTCTGATGGACGATGGAAGCGGTTCCCAGAGAGCTTTAAAAGAAGCCACGGTTTCCCTCGTGGCTGCTTGGGCGTGGCAGCAATCTTGGGACGTTTGCTATTTTTGAAGGGGGCCCTGGAATAAGTGAGAAAGGCTGGTTTTGAGGCTGAAGGCCCAGGAAAGCACGGAGAGCCAAGCTCTGATGGACGATGGAAGCGGTTCCCAGAGAGCTTTAAAAGAAGCCAGGGTTTCCCCTGGTGGCTGCTTGGGCGTGGCAGCAATCTGGGACATTTGCTATTTTTGAAGGGGGCCCTGGAATAAGTGAGAAAGGCTGGTTTTGAGGCTGAAGGCGCCAGGAAAGCACGGAGAGCCAAGCTCTGATGGGCGATGGAAGCGGTTCCCAGAGAGCTTTAAAAGAAGCCATGGTTTCCCCTCGTGGCTGCTTGGGCGTGGCAGCAATCTTGGGACGTTTGCTATTTTTGAAGGGGCCCTGGAATAAGTGAGAAAGGCTGGTTTTGAGGCTGAAGGCCCAGGAAAGCACGGAGAGCCAAGCTCTGATGGACGATGGAAGCGGTTCCCAGAGAGCTTTAAAAGAAGCCATGGCTTCCCCTCGTGGCTGCTTGGGCGTGGCAGCAATCTTGGGACGTTTGCTATTTTTGAAGGGGGCCCTGGAATAAGTGAGAAAGGCTGGTTTTGAGGCTGAAGGCCCAGGAAAGCACGGAGAGCCAAGCTCTGTGGACGATGGAAGCGGTTCCCAGAGAGCTTTAAAAGAAGCCAAGGTTTCCCCTCATGGCTGCTTGGGCGTGGCAGCAATCTTGGGACGTTTGCTATTTTTGAAGGGGGCCCTGGAATAAGTGAGAAAGGCTGGTTTTGAGGCTGAAGGCCCAGGAAAGCACGGAGAGCCAAGCTCTTGTGGGCGATGGAAGCGGTTCCCAGAGAGCTTTAAAAGAAGCCACGGTTTCCCCTCGTGGCTGCTTGGGCGTGGCAGCAATCTTGGGACGTTTGCTATTTTTGAAGGGGCCCTGGAATAAGTGAGAAAGGCTGGTTTTGAGGCTGAAGGCGCCAGGAAAGCACGGAGAGCCAAGCTCTGTGGACGATGGAAGCGGTTCCCAGAGAGCTTTAAAAGAAGCCACGGTTTCCCTGGTGGCTGCTTGGGCGTGGCAGCAATCTTGGGACGTTTGCTATTTTTGAAGGGGGCCCTGGAATAAGTGAGAAAGGCTGGTTTTGAGGCTGAAGGCCCCAGGAAAGCACGGAGAGCCAAGCTCTGTGGGCGATGGAAGCGGTTCCCAGAGAGCTTTAAAAGAAGCCAGGTTTCCCTCGTGGCTGCTTGGGCGTGGCAGCAATCTTGGGACGTTTGCTATTTTTGAAGGGGGGCCCTGGAATAAGTGAGAAAGGCTGGTTTTGAGGCTGAAGGCGCCAGGAAAGCACGGAGAGCCAAGCTCTGATGGACGATGGAAGCGGTTCCCAGAGAGCTTTAAAAGAAGCCACGGTTTCCCTCGTGGCTGCTTGGGCGTGGCAGCAATCTTGGGACGTTTGCTATTTTTGAAGGGGCCCTGGAATAAGTGAGAAAGGCTGGTTTTGAGGCTGAAGGCGCCAGGAAAGCACGGAGAGCCAAGCTCTGATGGACGATGGAAGCGGTTCCCAGAGAGCTTTAAAAGAAGCCACGGTTTTCCCTCGTGGCTGCTTGGGCGTGGCAGCAATCTTGGGACGTTTGCTATTTTTGAAGGGGGCCCTGGAATAAGTGAGAAAGGCTGGTTTTGAGGCTGAAGGCCCAGGAAAGCACGGAGAGCCAAGCTCTGATGGACGATGGAAGCGGTTCCCAGAGAGCTTTAAAAGAAGCCACGGTTCTCCCTGGTGGCTGCTTGGGCGTGGCAGCAATCTTGGGACGTTTGCTATTTTTGAAGGGGGCCCTGGAATAAGTGAGAAAGGCTGGTTTTGAGGCTGAAGGCGCCAGGAAAGCACGGAGAGCCAAGCTCTGATGGACGATGGAAGCGGTTCCCAGAGAGCTTTAAAAGAAGCCACGGTTTTCCCTCGTGGCTGCTTGGGCGTGGCAGCAATCTTGGGACGTTTGCTATTTTTGAAGGGGGCCCTGGAATAAGTGAGAAAGGCTGTTTTTTGAAGCTGAAGGTGCCAGGAAAGCCCAGAGCAACAAGGTCTGTGGGGCTATGCAAGCAATTCCCAGAGAGCTTTAAAAGAAGCCATGTTTTCCCCTCGTGGCTGGTTGGGCGTGGCAGCAATCTTGGGACGTTTGCTATTTTTGAAGGGGGCCCTGGAATAACTGAGAAAGGCTGGTTTTGAGGCTGAAGGCCCCAGGAAAGCACGGAGGGCCAAGCTCTTGTGGGCGATGGAAGCGGTTCCCAGAGAGCTTTAAAAGAAGCCACAGTATTCCCCCATGGCTGCTTGGGCGTGGCAGCAATCTTGGGACGTTTGCTATTTTTGAAGGGGGGCCCTGGAATAAGTGAGAAAGGCTGGTTTTGAGGCTGAAGGCCCCAGGAAAGCACGGAGAGCCAAGCTCTGTTTGGCGATGGAAGTGATTCCCAGAGAGCTTTAAAAGAAGCCACGGTATTCCCTGGTGGCTGCTTGGGCGTGGCAGCAATCTTGGGACGTTTGCTATTTTTGAAGGGGGCCCTGGAATAAGTGAGAAAGGCTGGTTTGAGGCTGAAGGCACCAGGAAAGCACGGAGAGCCAAGCTCTTGTGGGCGATGGAAGCGGTTCCCAGAGAGCTTTAAAAGAAGCCATGGCTTCCCCTTGTGTCTGCTTGGGCGTGGCAGCAATCATGGGACGTTTGCTATTTTTGAAGGGGGCCCTGGAATAAGTGAGAAAGGCTGGTTTTGAGGCTGAAGGCCCCAGGAAAGCACGGAGAGCCAAGCTCTGATGGACGATGGAAGCGGTTCCCAGAGAGCTTTAAAAGAAGCCACAGTATTCCCCCATGGCTGCTTGGGCGTGGCAGCAATCTTGGGACATTTGCTGTTTTTGAGGCCAAACGTGGAATAAGTAAGAAAGGCTGGTTTTGAGGCTGAAGGCCCCAGGAAAGCACGGAGAGCCAAGTTCTGATGGACGATGGAAGTGGTTCCCAGAGAGCTTTAAAACAAGCCACGGTATTCCCTGGTGGCTGCTTGGGCGTGGCAGCAATCTTGGGACGTTTGCTATTTTTGAAGGGGGCCCTGAATAAGTGAGAAAGGCTGGTTTGAGGCTGAAGGCCCCAGGAAAGCACGGAGAGCCAAGCTCTTGTGGGCGATGGAAGCGGTTCCCAGAGAGCTTTAAAACAAGCCCCAGTTTTCCCTGGTGGCTGCTTGGGCGTGGCAGCAATCTCCAGACATAATGTAATTTTGGAGGCCTGCCCTGGTGCCAATGAGAAAGTCTGTTTTTTGAAGCTGAAGGTGCCAGGAAAGCCCAGAGCAACAAGGTCTGTGGGGCTATGCAAGCAATTCCCAGAGAGCTTTAAAAGAAACCATGTTTTCTCCTCGTGGCTGCTTGGGCGTGGCAGCAATCTTGGGACGTTTGCTATTTTTGAAGGGGGCCCTGGAATAAGTGAGAAAGGCTGGTTTTGAGGCTGAAGGCCCCAGGAAAGCACGGAGAGCCAAGCTCTTGTGGGCGATGGAAGCGGTTCCCAGAGAGCTTTAAAAGAAGCCATGGCTTCCCCTCGTGGCTGCTTGGGCGTGGCAGCAATCCTGGGACGTTTGCTATTTTTGAAGGGGGCCCTGGAATAAGTGAGAAAGGCTGGTTTTGAGGCTGAAGGCTCCAGGAAAGCACGGAGAGCCAAGCTCTTGTGGGCGATGGAAGCGGTTCCCAGAGAGCTTTAAAACAAGCCACGGTATTCCCTGGTGGCAGCTTAGGCGTGGCAGCAATCTTGGGACGTTTGCTGTTTTTGAGGCCAAGCGTGGAATAAGTGAGAAAGGCTGGTTTTGAGGCTGAAGGCCCCAGGAAAGCACGGAGAGCCAAGCTCTTGTGGGCGATGGAAGCGGTTCCCAGAGAGCTTTAAAAGAAGCCACAGTTTTCCCTGGTGGCTGCTTGGGCGTGGCAGCAATCTCCAGACATATTGTAATTTTGGAGGCCTGCCCTGGTGCGAATGAGAAAGTCTGTTTTTGAAGCTGAAGGTGCCAGGAAAGCCCAGAGCAACAAGGTCTGTGGGGCTATGCAAGCAATTCCCAGAGAGCTTTAAAAGAAGCCATGTTTTCTCCTCGTGGCTGCTTGGGCGTGGCAGCAATCTTGGGACGTTTGCTATTTTTGAAGGGGGCCCTGGAATAAGTGAGAAAGGCTGGTTTTGAGGCTGAAGGCCCCAGGAAAGCACGGAGAGCCAAGCTCTTGTGGGCAATGGAAGCGGTTCCCAGAGAGCTTTAAAAGAAGCCACAGTATTCCCCCATGGCTGCTTGGGCGTGGCAGCAATCTTGGGACGTTTGCTGTTTTTGAGGCCAAACGTGGAATAAGTAAGAATGGCTGGTTTTGAGGCTGAAGGCACCAGGAAAGCACGGAGAGCCAAGCTCTGATGGACGATGGAAGCGGTTCCCAGAGAGCTTTAAAAGAAGCCATGGCTTCCCCTTGTGTCTGCTTGGGCGTGGCAGCAATCATGGGACGTTTGCTATTTTTGAAGGGGCCCTGGAATAAGTGAGAAAGGCTGGTTTTGAGGCTGAAGGCACCAGGTAAACACGGAGAGCCAAGCTCTGATGGACGATGGAAGCGGTTCCCAGAGAGCTTTAAAAGAAGCCACAGTATTCCCCATGGCTGCTTGGGCGTGGCAGCAATCTTGGGACATTTGCTGTTTTTGAGGCCAAACGTGGAATAAGTAAGAAAGGCTGGTTTTGAGGCTGAAGGCCCCAGGAAAGCACGGAGAGCCAAGCTCTTGTGGGCGATGGAAGCGGTTCCCAGAGAGCTTTAAAACAAGCCCCAGTTTTCCCTGGTGGCTGCTTGGGCGTGGCAGCAATCTCCAGACATATGTAAATTTGGAGGCCTGCCCTGGTGCGAATTAGAAAGGCTGTTTTTTGAAGCTGAAGGTGCCAGGAAAGCCCAGAGCAACAAGGTCTGTGGGGCTATGCAAGCAATTCCCAGAGAGCTTTAAAAGAAGCCATGTTTTCCCCTCGTGGCTGCTTGGGCGTGGCAGCAATCTTGGGACGTTTGCTATTTTTGAAGGGGGCCCTGGAATAAGTGAGAAAGGCTGGTTTTTGAGGCTGAAGGCCCCAGGAAAGCACGGAGATCCAAGCTCTTGTGGGCGATGGAAGCGGTTCCCAGAGAGCTTTAAAACAAGCCATGGCTTCCCCTCGTGGCTGCTTGGGCGTGGCAGCAATCTTGGGACGTTTGCTATTTTTGAAGGGGGCCCTGGAATAACTGAGAAAGGCTGGTTTTGAGGCTGAAGGCCCCAGGAAAGCACGGAGAGCCAAGCTCTTGTGGGCGATGGAAGTGGTTCCCAGAGAGCTTTAAAACAAGCCATGGCTTCCCCTCGTGGCTGCTTGGGCGTGGCAGCAATCTTGGGACGTTTGCTATTTTTGAGGCCAAGCGTGGAATAACTGAGAAAGGCTGGTTTTGAGGCTGAAGGCACCAGGAAAGCACGGAGAGCCAAGCTCTTGTGGGCGATGGAAGCAGTTCCCAGAGAGCTTTAAAACAAGCCATGGCTTCCCCTTGTGCCTGCTTGGGCATGGCAGCAATCTTGGGACGTTTGCTATTTTTAAGGCCAAGCGTGGAATAAGTGAGAAAGGCTGGTTTTGAGGCTGAAGGCACCAGGAAAGCACGGAGAGCCAAGCTCTTGTGGGCGATGGAAGCGGTTCCCAGAGAGCTTTAAAAGAAGCCATGGCTTCCCCTTCTGTCTGCTTGGGCGTGGCAGCAATCCTGGGACGTTTGGTATTTTTGAAGGGGGCCCTGGAATAGCTGAGAAAGGCTGGTTTTGAGGCTGAAGGCCCCAGGAAAGCACGGAGAGCCAAGCTCTTGTGGGCGATGGAAGCGGTTCCCAGAGAGCTTTAAAAGAAGCCATGGCTTCCCCTTGTGTCTGCTTGGGCGTGGCAGCAATCATGGGACGTTTGGTATTTTTGAAGGGGGCCCTGGAATAAGTGAGAAAGGCTGGTTTTGAGGCTGAAGGCACCAGGAAAGCACGGAGAGCCAAGCTCTGATGGACGATGGAAGTGGTTCGCAGAGAGCTTTAAAAGAAGCCACGGTATTCCCCCATGGCTGCTTGGGCGTGGCAGCAATCTTGGGACGTTTGCTGTTTTTGAGGCCAAATGTGGAATAAGTGAGAAAGGCTGGTTTTGAGACTGAAGGCCCCAGGAAAGCACGGAGAGCCAAGCTCTGATGGACGATGGAAGCGCTTCCCAGAGAGCTTTAAAACAAGGCATGGTATTCCCTCGTGGCTCCTTGGGCGTGGCAGCAATCTTGGGATGTTTGCTATTATTGAAGGGGGCCCTGGAATAAGTGAGAAAGACTGCTTTTGAGCCTGAAGGTGCCAGGCAATCCTGCATCTCCAAGTTCTGGTGGGCAATGGAAGCGCTTCCAAGGAAGCTTTAAAGGAAGCCACTGTTTCCCCTCGTGGCTGCTTGGGCGTAGCAGCAATCTGGGGACGTTTGCTATTGCTGAGACTGGCCATGGGGGAAGTGAGAAAGGCAGTTTTTGAACCTGAAGTTACCAGGAAATCCCAGAGCCCCAAGCTCTATGAGGCAATGCAAGTGGTTCCCAGAGAGCCTTACAACAAGACACGGTTTTGCCTGGCGGCTGCTTGGGCGTGACAGCAATCTTGGGACTTTTGCTATTGTTGAAGGGGGCCCTGGAATAAGTGAGAAAGGCTGCTTTTGAGCCTGAAGGCACCAGGAAAGCACGGAGAGCCAAGCTCTGATGGATGATGGAAGTAGTTCCCATAGAGCATTAAAAGAAGCTCAAATTTTCCCTGGTGGCTGCTTGGGCGTGGCAGCCATCTCCAGACATACGGTAATTTTTGAGGCCTGCCCTGGTGCGAATGAGAAAGGCTGTTTTTGAAGCTGAAGGTGCCAGGAAAGCCCAGAGCAACAAGGTCTGTGGGGCTATGCAAGCAATTCCCAGAGAGCTTTAAAAGAAGCCATGGATTCCCCTCTTGGCATCACAGAGCAGTCAGACCCCGCCCTTGGTGACATCACAGGACAGTCAGAAACCTCTGTGACATCACGGGGCAGTCAGAGTACGCCCACTGGGACATCACGGGGCAGTCAGAGCCCCCATTTGTGACATCACAGGACAGTCAGACACAAACTTTGTGAAATCACAGGGCAGTCAGAGCCCCCCTTTGTGAAACCACGGGGCAGTCAGAGACGCGCTTTGGGACATCACAGGGCAATCAGAGACCCCCTTTGTGACACCAGGGGGCAGTCAGAGAACCCCCTTGGTGACACCACGGGGCAGTCAGAGACCGCCCTTCGTGACATCATGGGGCAGTCAGAACCAAGTGTTTGTGACATCACGGGGCAGTCGGAGGCCCCCTTTTTGA
This sequence comes from Fratercula arctica, assembly GCA_947846985.1. Taxonomy (NCBI): domain Eukaryota; kingdom Metazoa; phylum Chordata; class Aves; order Charadriiformes; family Alcidae; genus Fratercula; species Fratercula arctica. The sequence continues at coordinate 149,445 of CANTUZ010000021.1, read as the reverse complement.
CACTATCGGGCAGTCAGAGTCCCCCTTTGTGACATCAAAGGGCAGTCAGAGCCCGCCCTTGGTGACATCACAAGGCAGCCAGAGCCTTTCTTTGTGACACCACTGGGAAGTCAGATCCCACCCCCTTGTGACATCACGGGACAGTCAGAAATCCCCTTGGTGACTTCACAGGGCAGTCAGAGCCCACCTTTGGTGACATAACGGGACAGTCAGAGCCCCGCTTGGTGACATCAAAGGGCAGTCAGACCCCGCCCTTGGTGACATCACAGGGCAGTCAGAAACCCCCTTTGCCACATCACGGGGCAGTCAGACCCTCCCCCTTTGTGACACCACGAGGCAGTCAGTGCCTGACACTTGTGACATCATGGGGCAGTCAGAGACGCGCTTTGTGACATCACAGGGCAATCAGAAACCTCTTTGTGACATCATGGGGCAGTCAGAGACGCGCTTTGTGACATCACAGGGCAATCAGAAACCTCTTTGTGACATCACGGGGCAGTCAGAGGCCCCCTTTGTGACATCACAGGGCAGTCAGAGCCCGCCCTTTGTGACATCACGGGGCAGTCAGAGCCCGCCCTTTGTGACATCACGGGGCAGTCAGAGCCCACCCTTTGTGACATCACAGGGCAGTCAGAGCCCGCCCTTTGTGACATCACAGGGCAGTCAGAGCCCGCCCTTTGTGACATCACGGGGCAGTCAGAGCCCGCCCTTGGTGACATCACGGGACAATCAGAGACCCCTTTGTGACACCAGGGGCGACTAAGAGCCCGCCCTTTGTGACACCACGGGGCAGTCAGAGCCCGCCCTTTGTGACATCACAGGGCAGTCAGAGCCCGCCCTTGGTGACATCACGGGGCAGTCAGAGACCCCCTTTGTGACATCACAGGGCAGTCAGAGCCCGCCCTTGTGACATCACAGGGCAGTCAGGGCCCGCCGTTTGTGACCTCACGGGGCAGTCAGTGCCTGACACTTGTCACATCACGGGGCAATCAGAGACCCCCTTTGTGACACCAGGGGGCAGTCAGAGAACCCCCTTGGTGACACCACGGGGCAGTCAGAGACCGCCCTTCGTGACATCATGGGGCAGTCAGAACCAAGTGTTTGTGACATCACGGGGCAGTCAGAGTCCCCCTTTGTGACATCAAAGGGCAGTCAGAGCCCGCCCTTGGTGACATCACAAGGCAGCCAGAGCCTTTCTTTGTGACACCACTGGGAAGTCAGATCCCACCCCCTTGTGACATCACGGGGCAGTCAGAAATCCCCTTGGTGACTTCACAGGGCAGTCAGAGCCCACCCTTGGTGACATCACAGGGCAGTCAGAAACCCCCTTTGCCACATCACGGGGTAGTCAGACCCTCCCCCTTTGTGACACCACGAGGCAGTCAGTGCCTGACACTTGTGACATCATGGGGCAGTCAGAGACGCGCTTTGTGACATCACAGGGCAGTCAGAGCCCGCCCTTGGTGACATCACGGGGCAGTCAGAGCCCGCCTTTAGTGACACCACGGGGCAGTCAGAGCCCACCCTTGGTGACATCACAGGGCAGTCAGAGCCCGCCCTTTGTGACATCACGGGGCAGTCAGAGTACGCCCTTTGTGACATCACAGGGCAGTCAGAGCCCGCTCTTTGTGACATCACGGGGCAGTCAGAGCCCCCTTTGTGACACAACAGGGCAGTCAGATCCCGCCCCTTGTGACACCACGGGGCAGTCAGAGCCCGCCCTTGGTGACATCACAGGGCAGTCAGACCCCGCCCTTTGTGACACCACGGGGCAGTCAGAGCCCGCCCTTGGTGACATCACGGGGCAGTCAGAGCCCGCCCTTGGTGACATCACAGGGCAGTCAGAGCCCCCTTTGTGACATCACGGGGCAGTCAGAGCCCACCAATAGTAACATAATAGGGGAGTCAGAGCCCGCCCTTCGTGACATCACAGGGCAGTCAGAGACCCCTTCTGTGACATCACGGGGTAGTCAGAGCCCACCCTTTGTGACATCACGGGACAGTCAGAGGCCTCCCTTGTTGACATCATGGGCAGTCAGAGCCCGCCCTTGTGACATCACAGGGCAGTCAGAAACCCCGTTGTGACATCACGGGGCAGTCAGAGCCCGCCTGTTGTGACATCACGGGGCAGGCAGTGCCTGACACTTGTGACATCACGGGGCAGTCAGAGACCCCCTTTGTGACATCACAGGGCAGTCAGAGCCCACCCTTGGTGACATCACGGGGCAGTCAGAACCAACCCTTTGTGACATCACAGGGCAGTCAGAGCCCGCCCTTGGTGACATCACAGGGCAGTCAGACCCCGCCCTTTGTGACACCACGGGGCAGTCAGAACCCCCCTTTGTGACATCACAGGGCAGTCAGAGCCTGCCTTTGTGAATCACGGGCAGTCAGAGCCGCCCTTTGTGACATCACAGGGCAGTCAGAGCCCGCCCCTTGTGACACCACGGAGCAGTCACAGCCCGCCCTTGGTGACGTCACAAGGCATTCAGAGCCCGCCCTTGGTGACACCACGGGGCAGTCAGAGCCCGCCCTTAGTGATATCACGGGGCACTCAGATCCCGCCCATTGTGAGATCACAGGGCAGTCAGAGCCCGCTCTTTGTGACACCACGGGGCAGTCAGAGACAAACTTTGTGAAATCACAGGGCAGTCAGAGATCCCCCCTTTGTGATATGACGTGACAGTCAGAGACCCCCCCACCTTGGTGACATCACGGGGAAGCCAGAGCCTGCCCTCTCACACCACAGAGCATTCAGAGCCAACCCTGTGTGACAACACAAGGCAGTCAGAGCCTGCCCTTGGTGACATCACGGGGCAGTCAGAGCCCACCCTTTGTGACATCACAGAGCAGTCAGATCCCGCCCTTGGTGACACCACAGGGCAGTCAGACCCCGCCCTTGGTGACATCACAGGGCAGTCAGAAACCTCTGTGACATCACGGGGCAGTCAGAGTACGCCCACTGGGACATCACGGGGCAGTCAGAGCCCCCATTTGTGACATCACAGGACAGTCAGACACAAACTTTGTGAAATCACAGGGCAGTCAGAGATTCCCCCTTTGGGACATGACGTGGCAGTCAGAGCCCCCCTTTGTGAAACCACGGGGCAGTCAGAGACGCGCTTTGGGACATCACAGGGCAATCAGAGACCCTCTTTGTGACACCAGGGGGCAGTCAGAGGCCGCCATTTCTGAGACCACGGGGCAGTCAGAGACCGACCTTTGAGACATCACGGGCTAGTCAGAGCCTGCCCTTTGTGACATCATGGGGTAGTCAGAGCCCACCCTTTGTGACACTATGGGGCAGTCAGAGACCCCCTTTGTGACATCACAGGGCAGTCAGAGCCCGCCCTTGTGACATCACAGGGCAGTCAGGGCCCGCCGTTTGTGACCTCACGGGGCAGTCAGTGCCTGACACTTGTCACATCACGGGGCAATCAGAGACCCCCTTTGTGACACCAGGGGGCAGTCAGAGAACCCCCTTGGTGACACCACGGGGCAGTCAGAGACCGCCCTTCGTGACATCACGGGGCAGTCAGAACCAACCGTTTGTGACATCACGGGGCAGTCGGAGGCCCCCTTTTTGACACTATCGGGCAGTCAGAGTCCCCCTTTGTGACATCAAAGGGCAGTCAGAGCCCGCCCTTGGTGACATCACAAGGCAGCCAGAGCCTTTCTTTGTGACACCACTGGGAAGTCAGATCCCACCCCCTTGTGACATCACGGGGCAGTCAGAAATCCCCTTGGTGACTTCACAGGGCAGTCAGAGCCCACCTTTGGTGACATAACGGGACAGTCAGAGCCCCGCTTGGTGACATCAAAGGGCAGTCAGACCCCGCCCTTGGTGACATCACAGGGCAGTCAGAAACCCCCTTTGCCACATCACGGGGCAGTCAGACCCTCCCCCTTTGTGACACCACGAGGCAGTCAGTGCCTGACACTTGTGACATCATGGGGCAGTCAGAGACGCGCTTTGTGACATCACAGGGCAATCAGAAACCTCTTTGTGACATCACGGGGCAGTCGGAGGCCCCCTTTTTGACATCAAAGGGCAGTCAGAGCCCGCCCTTGGTGACATCACGGGGCAATCAGATCCCGCCTTTGTGACACCACGGGGGAGTCAGAGCCCACCCTTGGTGATATCACACGGCAGTCTGAGCCCGCCCTTTGTGAATTCACGGGGCAGTCAGAGCTCGCCCTATCTGGCATCACAGGGCATTCAGATCCTGCTCTTTGTGAGACCATTGCGCACTCAGATCCCCCTTTGTTACACGACAGGGCAGTCAGATCCCGCCCCTTGTGACACCACGGAGCAGTCACAGCCCGCCCTTGGTGACGTCACAAGGCATTCAGAGCCCGCCCTTGGTGACACCACGGGGCAGTCAGAGCCCGCCCTTAGTGATATCACGGGGCACTCAGATCCCGCCCATTGTGAGATCACAGGGCAGTCAGAGCCCGCTCTTTGTGACACCACGGGGCAGTCAGAGACAAACTTTGTGAAATCACAGGGCAGTCAGAGATCCCCCCTTTGTGATATGACGTGACAGTCAGAGACCCCCCCACCTTGGTGACATCACGGGGAAGCCAGAGCCTGCCCTCTCACACCACAGAGCATTCAGAGCCAACCCTGTGTGACAACACAAGGCAGTCAGAGCCTGCCCTTGGTGACATCACGGGGCAGTCAGAGCCCACCCTTTGTGACATCACAGAGCAGTCAGATCCCGCCCTTGGTGACACCACAGGGCAGTCAGACCCCGCCCTTGGTGACATCACAGGGCAGTCAGAAACCTCTGTGACATCACGGGGCAGTCAGAGTACGCCCACTGGGACATCACGGGGCAGTCAGAGCCCCCATTTGTGACATCACAGGACAGTCAGACACAAACTTTGTGAAATCACAGGGCAGTCAGAGATTCCCCCTTTGGGACATGACGTGGCAGTCAGAGCCCCCCTTTGTGAAACCACGGGGCAGTCAGAGACGCGCTTTGGGACATCACAGGGCAATCAGAGACCCTCTTTGTGACACCAGGGGGCAGTCAGAGGCCGCCATTTCTGAGACCACGGGGCAGTCAGAGACCGACCTTTGAGACATCACGGGCTAGTCAGAGCCTGCCCTTTGTGACATCATGGGGTAGTCAGAGCCCACCCTTTGTGACACTATGGGGCAGTCAGAGACCCCCTTTGTGACATCACAGGGCAGTCAGAGCCCGCCCTTGTGACATCACAGGGCAGTCAGGGCCCGCCGTTTGTGACCTCACGGGGCAGTCAGTGCCTGACACTTGTCACATCACGGGGCAATCAGAGACCCCCTTTGTGACACCAGGGGGCAGTCAGAGAACCCCCTTGGTGACACCACGGGGCAGTCAGAGACCGCCCTTCGTGACATCATGGGGCAGTCAGAACCAAGTGTTTGTGACATCACGGGGCAGTCGGAGGCCCCCTTTTTGACACTATCGGGCAGTCAGAGTCCCCCTTTGTGACATCAAAGGGCAGTCAGAGCCCGCCCTTGGTGACATCACAAGGCAGCCAGAGCCTTTCTTTGTGACACCACTGGGAAGTCAGATCCCACCCCCTTGTGACATCACGGGGCAGTCAGAAATCCCCTTGGTGACTTCACAGGGCAGTCAGAGCCCACCTTTGGTGACATAACGGGACAGTCAGAGCCCCGCTTGGTGACATCAAAGGGCAGTCAGACCCCGCCCTTGGTGACATCACAGGGCAGTCAGAAACCCCCTTTGCCACATCACGGGGCAGTCAGACCCTCCCCCTTTGTGACACCACGAGGCAGTCAGTGCCTGACACTTGTGACATCATGGGGCAGTCAGAGACGCGCTTTGTGACATCACAGGGCAATCAGAAACCTCTTTGTGACATCACGGGGCAGTCGGAGGCCCCCTTTTTGACATCAAAGGGCAGTCAGAGCCCGCCCTTGGTGACATCACGGGGCAATCAGATCCCGCCTTTGTGACACCACGGGGGAGTCAGAGCCCACCCTTGGTGATATCACACGGCAGTCTGAGCCCGCCCTTTGTGAATTCACGGGGCAGTCAGAGCTCGCCCTATCTGGCATCACAGGGCATTCAGATCCTGCTCTTTGTGAGACCATTGCGCACTCAGATCCCCCTTTGTTACACGACAGGGCAGTCAGATCCCGCCCCTTGTGACACCACGGAGCAGTCACAGCCCGCCCTTGGTGACGTCACAAGGCATTCAGAGCCCGCCCTTGGTGACACCACGGGGCAGTCAGAGCCCGCCCTTAGTGATATCACGGGGCACTCAGATCCCGCCCATTGTGAGATCACAGGGCAGTCAGAGCCCGCTCTTTGTGACACCACGGGGCAGTCAGAGACAAACTTTGTGAAATCACAGGGCAGTCAGAGATCCCCCCTTTGTGATATGACGTGACAGTCAGAGACCCCCCCACCTTGGTGACATCACGGGGAAGCCAGAGCCTGCCCTCTCACACCACAGAGCATTCAGAGCCAACCCTGTGTGACAACACAAGGCAGTCAGAGCCTGCCCTTGGTGACATCACGGGGCAGTCAGAGCCCACCCTTTGTGACATCACAGAGCAGTCAGATCCCGCCCTTGGTGACACCACAGGGCAGTCAGACCCCGCCCTTGGTGACATCACAGGGCAGTCAGAAACCTCTGTGACATCACGGGGCAGTCAGAGACGCCCTTTGTGACATCACGGGGCAGTCAGAGCCCCCATTTGTGACATCACAGGGCAGTCAGAGTATGCCCATTGTGACATCACAGGGCAGTCAGAGCCCACCCTTTCTGAAATCACAGGGCAGTCAGAGACCCCCTTGGTGACATCACGGGGCAGTCAGAGCCCGCCTTTGTGACATCACAGGGCAGTCAGAGCCCGCCCTTGTGACATCACAGGGCAGTCAGAGCCCCCATTTATGACATCACAGGGCAGTCAGAGACCCTCTTTGTGACACCACGGGGCAGTCAGGTCAGAGCCCCGCTTTGTGACACCACGGGGCAGTCAGAGCCCCCCTTTGTGACATCACAGGGCAGTCAGAGACCCCTTTGTGACATCACAGGGCAGTCAGAGCCCCCCTTTGTGACATCACGGGGCAGTCAGAGGCCTCCCTTGGTGACATCACGGGGCAGTCAGAGCCCCCCTTTGTGACATCACAGGGCAGTCAGAGCCCGCCGTTTGTGACCTCACGGGGCAGTCAGTGCCTGACACTTGTCACATCACGGGGCAATCAGAGACCCCCTTTGTGACACCAGGGGGCAGTCAGAGAACCCCCTTGGTGACACCACGGGGCAGTCAGAGACCGCCCTTCGTGACATCATGGGGCAGTCAGAACCAAGTGTTTGTGACATCACGGGGCAGTCGGAGGCCCCCTTTTTGACACTATCGGGCAGTCAGAGTCCCCCTTTGTGACATCAAAGGGCAGTCAGAGCCCGCCCTTGGTGACATCACAAGGCAGCCAGAGCCTTTCTTTGTGACACCACTGGGAAGTCAGATCCCACCCCCTTGTGACATCACGGGACAGTCAGAAATCCCCTGGTGACTTCACAGGGCAGTCAGAGCCCACCTTTGGTGACATAACGGGAAAGTCAGAGCCCCGCTTGGTGACATCAAAGGGCAGTCAGACCCCGCCCTTGGTGACATCCAGGGCAGTCAGAAACCCCCTTTGCCACATCACGGGCAGTCAGAAAGACCCTTTGTGATGTCACAGGGCAGTCAGATCCCCCCCTTTGTGACACCACGGGGCAGTCAGAGACCCCCATTTGCGATATCACGGGGCAGTCAGAGCACGCCCATGGTGACATCACGGGGCAGTCAGAGCACCCCCCTTGTGACATCAGAGGGCAGTCAGAGCCCCCCTTTGTGACATCACAGAGCAATCAGAGCCCACCCTTTGGAACACCACGCGGCAGCCAGCGACCCCTTTCTGACATCATGGGCTGCTAGTGCCCCTCTTGGTGACATCATGGGGCAGTCAGAGATTGCCCATTGTGACATCACAGGGCATTCAGAGCCCGCCCTTTGTAACATCACAGGGCAGTCAGAGCCTCCCCTTTTTCTGACATGACAGGGCAGTCAGAGCCCCACTTTATGATACCACAGGGCAGTCCGAGACCGCCTTGGTGACACCAGGGGACTGCCAGAGCCCGCCCTTTGTGACATCGCATGGCAGTCAGAGCCCGCCCATGGTGACATCACGGGGCAGTCAGAGCCCGCCCTTGGTGACACCACAGGGCAGTCAGAGACCGCCCTTGGCCACATCACAGGGCAGTCAGAGACCCGCCTTGTGACATCACGGGGCAGTCAGAGCCCCCTTTGTGACATCACGGGGCAGTCAGAGCCCGCCCTTTGTGACATCACGGGGCAGTCAGAGCCCCCCTTTGTGACATCACAGGGCAGTAAGAGCCCCCCTTGTGACATCACGGGGCAGTCAGAGCCACCCTTTGTGACATCACAGGGCAGTCAGAGCCTGCCCTTGGTGACATCACGGGGCAGTCAGAGCCCGCCCTTGTGACATCACAGGGCAGTCAGACCCACCCTTGGTGACATCACAGGGCAGTCAGAGCCCGCCCTTGGTGACATCACGGGGCAGTCAGAGCCCCCACTTTGTGACATCACAGGGCAGTCAGAGACCCCCTTTGTGACATCACAGGGCAGTCAGAGCCCCCCTTTGTGACATCACAGGGCAGTCAGAGCCCGCCTTTGTGAAACCACAGGGCAGTCAGAGCCCGCCCTTTGTGACATCACGGGGCAGTCAGAGACCCCCTTTGTGACATCACGGGGCAGTCAGAGCCCCCTTTGTGACATCACAGGGCAGTCAGAGACCCCCTTTGTGACATCACAGGACAGTCAGAGCCGCCCTTTGTGACATCACGGTGCAGTCAGAGCCCCCTTTGTGACATCACGGGGCAGTCAGAGCCGCCCTTTGTGACATCACAGGGCAGTCAGAGCCCGCCCTTTGTGACATCACGGGGCAGTCAGAGCCCGCCTTTGTGACATCACGGGGCAGTCAGGAATCCCCTTGTGACATCACAGGGCAGTCAGAGCCCGCCCTTTGTGACATCACAGGGCAGTCAGAACCAACCCTTTGTCACATCACGGGGCAGTCAGAGACCCCCTTTGTGACATCACAGGGCAGTCAGAGCCCACCTTTGTGACATCACAGGGCAGTCAGAAACCCCCTTTGTGACATCACGGGGCAGTCAGAGTCCCCCTTTGTGACATCAAAGGGCAGTCAGAGCCCGCCCTTGGTGACATCACAAGGCAGCCAGAGCCTTTCTTTGTGACACCACTGGGCAGTCAGATCCCACCCCCTTGTGACATCAAAGGGCAGTCAGAAATCCCCTTGGTGACTTCACAGGGCAGTCAGAGCCCACCCTTGGTGACATAACGGGACAGTCAGAGCCCCGCTTGGTGACATCAAAGGGCAGTCAGACCCCGCCCTTGGTGACATCACAGGGCAGTCAGAAACCCCCTTTGCCACATCACGGGGCAGTCAGACCCTCCCCCTTTGTGACACCACGAGGCAGTCAGTGCCTGACACTTGTGACATCATGGGGCAGTCAGAGACGCGCTTTGTGACATCACAGGGCAATCAGAAACCTCTTTGTGACATCACGGGGCAGTCGGAGGCCCCCTTTTTGACATCAAAGGGCAGTCAGAGCCCGCCCTTGGTGACATCACGGGGCAATCAGATCCCGCCTTTGTGACACCACGGGGGAGTCAGAGCCCCCCCCTTGTGACATCAGAGGGCAGTCAGAGCCCCCCTTTGTGACATCACAGAGCAATCAGAGCCCGCCCTTTGGAACACCATGGGGCAGCCAGTGACCCCTTTCTGACATGATGGGCTGCTAGCGCCCCTCTTGGTGACATCATGGGGCAGTCAGAGCCCGCCCATTGTGACATCACAGGGCAGTCAGAGCCCGCCGTTTGTGACCTCACGGGGCAGTCAGAGCCTACCCTTTGTGACACTACGCGGCAGTCAGAGACCGACCTTTGAGACATCATGGGCTAGCCAGAGCCCGCCCTTTGTGACACTATGGGGCAGTCAGAGACCCCCTTTGTGACATAACAGGGCAGTTATAGTCCACCCTTTGTGATATCACAGGTCAGTCAGAGCCCACCCTTTGTGACGTAACAGTGCAGTCAGAGCCTGCCCTTTGTGCCACCATGGGCAGTCAGAGCCCGCCCTTGGTGACATCACGGGGCAGTCATATCCCGCCCTTGGTGATATCACGGGGCAGTCAGAGCCCGCCCTTGGTGACATCACGGGGCAGTCAGAGCCCCCCTTTGTGACATCACAGGGCAGTCAGAGCCACCCTTTGTGACACCACGGGGCAGTCAGAGCCCGCCCATGGCGACATCATGAGGGAGTCAGAGCCCACCTTGGTGACATCACAGGGCAGTCAGACCCCGCCATTTGTGACATCACAGGGCAGTCAGAGACCCCCTTTGTGACATCACGGGGCAGTCAGAGATTGCCCTTTGTGACATCACAGGGCAGTCAGACCCCGCCATTTGTGACATCACAGGGCAGTCAGAGACCCCCTTTGTGACATCACAGGGCAGTCAGAGCCCGCCCTTGGTGACATCACAGGGCAGTCAGAGCCCGCCCTTTGTGACATAATGGGGCAGTCAGAGACCGCCTTGGTGACATCACAGGGCAGTCAGAGCATCCCTTTGTGACATCACGGGGCAGTCAGAGCCGCCCTTTGTGACATCACGGGGCAGTCAGAGCCCGCCCTTTATAGCAACACCACGTGGGCAGTCAGCCACCGACCCCATTGCTGAAATTACGGGCTGCTAGAGCCACCATTTGGTGACATCATGCGGCAGTCAGAGTCCCCGCTTTGTGACATCACAGGGCAGTCAGAGCCCACCATTTGTGACCTCACGGGTCAGTCGGAGACCCCCTTTCTGACATCACAGGGCAGTAAGACCCCCCTTTGTGACATCACAGGGTAGTCAGAGCCTGCCCTTGGTGACATCACAGGGCAGTCAGAGCCCCCCTTTGTGGACCCCACGTGGCAGTCACAAACCCGCTTGAGACATCACGGGGCTCTCAGGGCATTTGTAACATCATGGGCAGTCAGAGCCCCCCCATTTGTGACAGCACGGGGCTCGCGCCTGGCTGCCCTTGTTGACATCACGGGGCAGTCAGAGCCACCTTGTGTGACACCACAGTCAGTCAGAGCCCCCCTTTGTGACATCACAGGGCAGAGTCAACCCCGCCCTTGGTGACATCACGAGCAGTCAGAGCCTGCCCTTTGTGACATCACGGGGCAGTCAGAGCCCACCCTTGGCGACATCACAGGGCAGTCAGATCCCACCCTTGGTGACATCATGCGGCACTCAGAGCCCGGCCTTGGTGATATCACAGGGCAGTCAGACCTCCCCAACCTTTGTGACAGTACAGGGCAGTCAGAGTCCGCCCTTTGTGACATCACGGTACAGTCAGAGACCACCTTGGTGACATCACTGGGCACTCACAGACACCCTCTGTGACATCACAGGGCATTCAGAGCCCTCCCTTTGTCACACCACGGGGCAGTCAGAAACACCCTTTGTGACGTCACGGGGCAGTCAGATCCCCCCCTTTGTGACACCACGGGGCAGTCAGAGCCCGTCCTTTGTGATATCACGGGGCAGTCAGAGCCCCCCCCTTGTGACATCAGAGGGCAGTCAGAGCCCCCCTTTGTGACATCACAGAGCAATCAGAGCCCGCCCTTTGGAACACCACGGGGCAGCCAGTGACCCCTTTCTGACATCATGGGCAGTCTAGAGCCCCTCTTGGTGACATCACGGGGCAGTCAGAGCCCGCCCATTGTGACATCACAGGGCAGTCAGAGCCCGCCGTTTGTGACATCACGGGGCAGTCAGAACCAACCCTTTGTGACATCACGCGGCAGTCAGAGACCGCCCTTTGTGACATCACGGGCAGCCAGAGCCCGCCCTTTGTGACACACGGGCAGTCAGAGACCCCCTTTGTGACATCACAGGGCAGTCAGAGTCCACCCTTTGTGATATCACAGGTCAGTCAGAGCCCACCCTTTGTGACACAACAGGGCAGTCAGAGCCTGCCCTTTGTGACACCACGGGGCAGTCAGAGCCCGCCCTTGGTGACATCACGGGGCAGTCAGAGCCCGCCCTTGGTGACATCACAGGGCAGTCAGAGACCCCATTTGTGACATCACAGGGCAGTCAGAGCACACCCTTTGTGACATCACAGGGCAGTCAGGGCCCGACCCTTTGTGACATCACAGGGCAGTCAGAGATCCCCCCACCTTGGTGACATCACGGGGCAGTCAGAGCCCACCTTGGTGACATGACAGGGCAGTCAGAGCCCCCCTTTGTAGCGTCACAGGGTAGTCAGAGACCCCCATTCTGACACAAGGGGGCAGTCAGAGCTGGCCCTTTGTGACATCACAGGCAGTCAGAGCCTGAAACTTGTGACATAATGTGGCAGTCAGAGACCTCCCTTTTTTGACATCAGAGCGCAGTAGGAGCCTGGCCTTGGTGACATCACATGGCAGTCAGAGCCCGCCCTTTGTGACAACACGGAGTAGTCAGAGACTGCCTTGGTGACATCCAGGGCAGTCAGAAACCCTCTTGGTGACATCACGGGGCTCTCAGAGCCTGCCCATGGTGACATCACGGGGCAGTGAGAGCCCGCCCTTTGGAGCACGGGGCAGCCACCGACCCCCTTGCTGACACCACGGGCTGCTAGAGCCACCATTGGTGACATCATGCGGCAGTCAGAGCCCCCGCTTTGTGACATCACAGGGCAGTCAGAGCCCGCCGTTTGTGACATCACTGGGCAGTAACAGACCCCCTTTGTGACACCACGAGGCAGTCAGAGCCTGCCCCTTCTGACATCACAGGGCAGTTATAGCCCTCCCTTTATGATATCATAGGTCAGTCAGCGACCGCCCTTTGTGACACAACGGGGCAGACAGAGTCCGCCCTTGGCGACATCACAGGGCAGTCAGAGCCCCCCTTTTGTGATATCTCAGGGAACTCAGAGCCCCCCTTTGTGACACCAGCGGGCAGTCAGAGCCCGCCCTTGGTGACATCAAGGGCAGTCAGAGCCCCCCTTTCTGACATCACAGGGCAGTAAGACCCCCCTTTGTGACATCACAGGGTAGTCAGAGCCTGCCCTTGGTGACATCACAGGGCAGTCAGAGCCCCCCTTTGTGACACAACGGGGCAGTCAGAGTCTGCCCTTGGTGACATCACAGGGCAGTCAGAAACCCACTTGTTGACATCACGGTGCAGTCAGAAACCCGCTTGAGACATCACGGGGCTCTCAGGGCCCGCATTTGTAACATCATGGGGCAGTCAGAGCCCACCTTTGTGACACCACGGGTCAGTCAGAGCCCCCCTTTGTGACATCACAGGGCAGTCAGACCCCACCCTTGGTGACATCACGGAGCAGTCAGAGACTGCCCTTTGTGACATCACAGGGCAGTCAGAGCCCGCCCTTTGGAACACCACGGGGCAGCCAGCGACCCCTTTCTGACATCATGGGCTGCTAGAGCCCCCCTTAGTGACATCATGGGGCAGTCAGAACCCGCCCATTGTGACATCACAGGGCAGTCAGAGACCCCCTTTGTGACACCACGAGGTAGTCGGAGCCTTCCCCTTATGACATCACAGGGCAGTTATAGTCCACCCTTGCTGATATCACAGGGCAGTCAGAGCTCACCCTTGGTGACATCACAGGGCAGTCAGAAACCCTCTTGGTGACATCACGGGGCTCTCAGAGCCCGCATTTGTAACATCACGGGGCAGTCAGAGACTGCGCTTTATAATATCACAGGAAGTCAGATGCTGCCCTTTGTGGCATCACTGGGGCATCATAGGTCGCCCTTGGTGACATCACAGGGCAGTCAGAGCCCGCCATTTCTGAGACCACGGGGCAGTCAGAGACCGCCCTTTGTGACTGCGGAATAATTACTAAATTGGCTAAAAAATACAAAAGTACATGTCACACATTAAGGAAAAATATAAAATCAAGAGGCTTCTGAGGTAGAAAACAGCTGCAGCTGGCATGAAGAATACAACATCCGCGGTTCCCTGATAAGGAGCTTGTGAAGCTCCATGAGGTACGGGCCGGGATGCAATTAGTCCGCGGCTTTACCGTATGATGTACAGCAGATACGGGAACGGGACGATACCATGAAACAGAGGAGCTGCCAATTAGCTGCCTGCTCGATACTCGGAGCCAACATTTTGTCAAATTTTGATGAAATGCTGTCCTTTGTGCGAACTTTGCTCATTATAATGTCATTATAATACCAAAACACACCTCCATCCCAAAGGCCTCCAAGGTGCGACCACTCCTTCTTGAGTCTGCGCCCTGAATTTTTCGTAAACTATACCTTTAATTGTGAAGCGAGAGAATTTTACACCAATCATAATTAAAGTATTTATGACTAAGGTCACTCCAACTCCACCTTGAAGATAACAAATAGTATAAAAATAGCCCGAGAGAGGGGGGATACTCAGGGAAGACACCGTCACAAAGAACTTCATCACTGACTCCCGGGACCAGCCGACGGGCTGAGCCTTTCTTCCCCCCCATAGGGACGCCTGTGGGTACGACTTAGACTATACCGAGTGCTTTCTCAGCAAACTTAGGAATTTCTCTAGAGAATCTCTTTCCTACATCTATAGCCAGGCTGTATCGTTTATAACTTTGTCACACGTTTGATATATGTAATAATACTTTCATTTGCACGTGCTTTGCAGACAGCGTATTTATCACCGGCAATCCTAAGAACCGATCTATCTGGTGTTTAAATAAACTTCACTGTTGAAGTAGCTGGTCGTTTCGGTTTCTCACTGAACGCGACCAAAGACTCGAGAGTGGCCGTGCTGGTTCATGAGCACGACTAGACTGAAGGTGCAGTCCACTATTAGTGTATCCAAATTGTAATAGTTTAATATACATTAAACGCGATTGGACTGATAGTGCTGAATTGGGCATCACTCAGAATTTGAACCTAGCCGCACCTAGCCTCCCACCTCAGTGAGGAGTGTTAGAACACAAGGGGGTTTATCTTCTGCCAAAACCGCTTTGCCCCTTTCCACGCAACAGTGACATAACAGGGCATTCAGAGCTCACCCTTTGTGACATCACAGGGCAGTCAGAGCCCCCCTTGGTGACGTCACAGGGCAGTCAGAGCCCCTCTTTGTAACATCACGGGGCATTCAGAGCCCGCCATTGGTGACATCACAGGGCTGTCAGAAACCCTCTTGGTGACATCACGGGGCAGTCAGAGACACCCTTTGTCACATCACAGGGTAGTCAGACCCCCCCCCCTTTTGTGACACCACCAGGCAGTCAGAGCCTGACCCTTGTGACATCACGGGGCAGGCACCAGCGGCCTCGTGTTATCACCAAAGTCCGTAACAAACCCATCCCTCTCCAGACCAGGTTTGTAGTTCAGAAAGCCGACACGAGTCTGTTTCCAGCACCGGGCGCGTGGGGGATCTCTCCTGTCACGCTCACCCGTCGAAACGCTCCAGAAACTCTGCAGACACCCTGGTCGTCTCCTCGAAGCCATGGAGGGGGAACCCCTGGGCTGCTTCTCGCAGGGCACAGCAGCGCCGATAACAACCTGGGAGTCTCCAGATGCCAACGCAATTTTCCAAGCCCAGCGGGGATTTTAAGAGCTGGCGGCACAGTCTGATGATGCCCGTGCCATGGAACTGCTCTGTCGCAATTAGCGACCTCTGAACGTTGCCAGCCGTGCCCAGCACTGTCCCGGTGCGGGCGCACTCCAGAACGAGCTGCAGCGGTTCAGGTGGGGCGTCGGAGGTTTTATTTGGGGAGTGGCGCACGAGGGGGGTCGCACGAGGGCTTGCGTGAGGGTTTGCACGAGGGTTTGTGGGGTGCGGGGGGGTGGGGGTATTGAGGGGGGATTTGGAAGGTGGGGGAGGGGACACGCGAGGCGGCTCATATGAATATTTGCACGAGGATTCACACGAGGCCTTGCACGTGGATTTCATGGGGCCGGGGGAGTGGGGGAGAGATTGATGCTGGATTTGGGGGTGGGGGAGGAGGGAGGGAGTGGATTATGGCGCCCAAGGGGTTTCACATGGGAAATTGCATGAGGATTCGCAAAAGGCCTTGCACCAGGATTCCCACAAGGGTTTGGGGGGGAAGAGGGACTGGGGAGGGGGGGAGGGGGTTGGGGCTTGTACGAGGATTTGCATGAGGATTCACGCAAGGCCTTGCACGATGGTTCACCTGGAGGTTTGCATGAGGGTTCGCTGGGCGTGTAGGTGGTGGGGGAGGGGTCTGAGGGGAAATTTGGGGGCGGGGGGTCATATAAGGGGGTTTTGCACGAGGGTTTACACGAGGATTTCCATGATGACTTGGAGGGGGATGGAGGGATGGGGGGGGTAGGCATGCGGGGGGTGGGGGAGGGGGTTGAGGGGGTTTTGGGGAGTGGGGTGGGGGGTTGTGCATGGTGGGGGGGGTTTGGGGGAGGAGTTGGGGGGGGTTTGGGGAGCGTGAGCCTAGAGGAGGATAGGGTGTGGTGCACTACGATTTACGCATGAGGGTTTGCACAAAGATTCACATGAGGATTCGCACGAGGCCTGGCACGAGGGTTCACAGGGGGCTGGGGGGGGTGGGCGAGGGTTTTGAGGGCGATTTGGAGGGTGGGGGAAGGGGGAGGGCCGTGGATGATGGTGTGCGGGGGTTCACACAAGGCCTTGCACGATAGTTTGCACAAGGGTTGATGGGGGTTGGGCGAGGGGCTGTTGGGGGGAGGGGGCAGGGAGGCTGGTGGAGGTGGGGGCTGGGATGGGTTTGCACGAGGGTTTGGACGAGGGTTCACACAAGGCTTCACAGGGACTTGAAGGGGTGGGGGAGGGGTTTCACGGGGGATTTGGGTGTGGGGAGGGGGAGAGGTCAGGTGTTGGCACATGAGGGGGCTCGCACAAGGATTGGCACGAGGGTTCACAGAAGGGTCTGTAGGGGGTTGGGGGGGTTGGAGGTGGGGGAGGGGCTTTGGGGGGATTTGGGGGATGGGGGGCTGTGGGTTCAAACAAGGGTTTGGGGGGGTAGAGAGGCTGGGGGAGGGGGGAAGAGGGTGGTGAGACTTTAGGGCATTTTGCACAAGGATTTGCAGGAGACCTCAAAAGAGGGTTCGTAGAGGAATGAGGGGGGTTTGGGGGTGGGGGAGGGGTTTGGGGGGGATTTTAGGGCTGGCGGAGGGGTGTGGAGAGCGTAGGAGTGGGTTTTGCACAAGGGTTTGCATGAGGGTTTTTCAGGGGGTGTGGGGGAGAGGTTTGAGGGTGGGTTCGAGGGGAGGAAAAGGGGGACGGGGTGGGTGATGGCACAGGAGGGGGCTTGCACAAGGATTTGCACGAGGATTCATGGGGGGTGGGGGGATGTGATCGAGGGGTTAAGGGGGCTCGGGGGTGGGAATGGTGGTGGACGGCAGCACGTGAGGGGACTTTCCCAAGGATTCGCATGAGAATTTGCACAAGGCCTTGCACAATGACTTGCACAAGAGTTTGTAGGGGGCTGCGGGGGTTGCAGGTTGGACAGGAACAGGATTTTGGGGTGGGGGAGCGGGGGGTTGGGAACAAGGGGGCTCACACGAGGATTTGCACAAGGGTTCGTAGGGGGCTGGGGAGGGATGGGGGGCGGGTGTGGGAGGGGTTGGGAGGGATTTAGGGATTGGGGAGGGAGTGGAGGATGGTACGTGAGCATTTGCACGAGGGTTTGCACAGGAGCTCGTACGGGTGGGGGGGTTGGAGATGTGGGAAAGGGGGGATTTGGGGGTGGCACATGAAGGGCCTTCACGAGGACTTGCACAAGAGTTTGCCCAAGGATTTACATGAGGGTTTGTAGGAGGGGGTGGGGGAGGGTTTTTAGTGGGGATTTGGGGGAGGGGGAGGGGGGAAGATCCTGTGAGGGCTTTATTCACAAGGGTTTGAATGAAGATTTCCAGGAGGGCTTGTGGTAGGAGGCTGGGGGGTGGCTGGGGAGGGGTTGAGGGGGGGCTGGGGGGAGGGAGTGCAGAGGGGGAGGGGTGCTGGTGCACAGGGGTGTTGGCACAAGGGCTCGCACAAAGGTTCACTCAAGAATTCGCATGAGGCCTTGCACAAGGGTTTGTGGGGGGCTGGAAGATGGAGGGGTGGGGGAGGGGTTTGAAGGGAGATTTGGGATTTTGGAGATGGGGAGGGGGTGGGGGTGGCACATGAGGAGCTTTTGCAATAGGAGTGGCACGAGGGTTTGCACGAGGGTTTGCACAAGGGTTCACGGGGGCTTGAAAGGTTGGGGGAGGGGTTTCAAGGGAGAATTGTGGAAGATTTAGGGGTGGGAGAGGGGGGTGGTGGGTGAGGAGACTCACACGAGGATTCACATCAGGGGTCATGCAAACCCTCGTGCAAAGAGTCAGGGGCTGGGAGTGTTGGGGGGCTGGGGAGGGGGCTCACACGAGGGTTTGCACAAGGGTTCACGGGGGATGGGGGCTTGGGGGAGGGATCTGAGGGGGGCTTTGGAAGTTGTGGGATGGGGGAGGGGGTGGGTGATGGTACGTGAGTGTTTGCAGGAGGGTTCATAGGGGGGACAGGGGACGGGGGTGGCAGGTTTCATAGGAACAGGATTTGGCATGAGGATTTGCACAAGGCCTTACACCAGGGTTTGTGCGAGGGCTCTTCAGGGGCTGGGGGAAATAAGGGGGTGGGGGAGGGCGTTGGAGGGGGATCAGGGGCCGGGGGGGTGGGTTGTTGATGCACGGTGGGTATTGCACAAAGGTTTGCACAAGGGTTTTCACGAGGGTGCGTCGGGGGCTGAGGGGGCGTTTGATGGGGTGGGGGAGGGGTTTGGGGGGTTGGGATGGGGCAGGGGGTGGGGCTGAGTCGGGGGGGAAGTGCGTGAGGGGGGCTCGCATAAGGATTCACACAAGCCCTTGCAGGATTCACACAAGTGTTTGTAGAGGGTGGGGGAGGGGTTGAGGGGGGACATGGGGAAGGGGGGTGGTGGGTTGACACAAGGGTTCAGGGAGGTTGAGAGGCTGGAGAGGCATTCCCAGGAGCGTTTGCACAACGGTTTGCACAAGTGTTTGTGGGGGAGTGGGGGAGGGCTTGAGGGGGGTATTTGGGGAGGGTGGCACAGGAGGGGTTTGCACAAGGGTTCTCACAAGGTCTTGCATGAGGTTTTGCACAAGGTTTTGTGGGGGGCTGGAAGATTGGGGGGTAGGGGAGGGGTCTCACACGAGTGCACAAGAGTTCATAGGGGGCTGGGGGAGGTCGAGGGGGTGAGGGAGGGATTTGAGGGGGATTTTGGGGGGTGGAGGAGGGGGTGGATGATGGTACATGAGCGTTTGCACAAGGATTCGTATGAGGCTTCATCAGGAGTTTGAAGGGGTGGGGCAGGGGGTTGGTGGTGAATTCAGGGGGTGGGGGGAGAGGTTGGGGGTTGTCACATGAGGGACTCACGAGGATTTTCACAAGGGTTTGTAGGAGGCTGGGGGAGGTTTTTGGACGGAATTTGGGTGGGGGGGTTGCACAAGTGTTTGGTTCAGAGGCTGAGGGGGGATGGTGGCATTTAGGGGATTTTGCACATGGACTCGCACGAGAGTTTGTAGGGCTGGGGGGTGTTTCAAGGGTGGGGGAGAAAGGGGAGGGGAGATTTGGGGTGGGAGGGGTAGGACTTGGGGTAGGAGGGGGCTCGCACAAGACCCTGCACAAGGGTTCGTAGCAGGAATGATGGTGTGGGATTGGGATTCTGCTCAAGGCCTTGCACAAGGACTCACATGGTAGTTCCTGGGGGCTGGGGGGGTTGGGGGAGGGGCTTAGAGGGGATTGGGAAGGGGTGGGGTGGGTTTGGGGGTGGGGGAGGGGTGTGGGAGCTGGGGGTGAGGCACGAGTGGGGTGGCACAAAGATTTGCACGAGTGTTTGTAGGGGCTGGGGAGGGGGTTGAGGGGGGACTTAGGGAGTGGGGGAGTGGGATGGATGGTGGCCCATGAGGGGATTTTTCAGGAGGATTCGCACAAGGGCTTGCACCAGGGTTCACTGGGAGCTGGGGGTGTTGGGGGGCAGAGAAGGGGGCTCACAGGAGTGTTTGCACAAGGGCTTATAGGGGTCGGAGGGGCTTGGGGGGTGGGATTTGAGGGGGAATTTGGGGGGTGTGGGAGGGGGTGGATGGTGGTATGTGACCATTCGCACAAGGGCTTGTGGGGGTTGGAAGATTGTGGTGTGGGGAGGGGGCTGAGGTGGGGTTTAGGGGCTGGGGGAGTGGAGGTAGATGTCATGCAAGGGGACTTTGCACAAGGGTTTGCATGAGCATTTGTAGGGGGCTGGGGGTGTTGTGGGTAGTGGGGGGGGATTTGGGGTGTGTTGGGGGTAGGTGGGGGTGGGGTGGGGCAGGAGGGGGCTCACACAAGACCTTGCATGAGGGCTTATAGGGGGATGATGACATGGGGTTGGGATTTTGCATGAGGCCTTGCACAAGGGTTCATGGGAGGCGTTTTGGGAGGGAGGGGGCAGGAGGCAGGGGGTGGCGCATGAGGGGGCTGCAATGAGGCTTTGCACAAGGATTTGCATGAGGCCCTGCATGAGGGTCCGCACGACAGTTCACAGGGGGCTGTAGGGGGAAGGGGGATGGGGCAGGGGTGTGAGGGGGGATTTGGGGGCGGGGGAGGCAGGGGATGTCATGCAAGGGGGTCTTGCCAGAGGGTGTGAAGGACAAGTTCCCCGAGGGCTTGTGGTAGGGAGTGGGGGGGTGTTGGAGTATGTGGGGGATGGGGTTGAGGGGGCATTTGGGATGGGGGAGGGGGTTTGCACGAGGCCTTGCACGATGATTTGCACAAGGGTTCACAGGGGGCTGCAGGGGTTGGGAAAGGGGAAGTCGGGAAGTGGGGGAGGCGCTGCTGGGGGGAGGGGACAGGGAGGTGGGTGGGGTGGGGGCTGTCACAAGGGTTTGCAGGAGGGTGGGGGAGGGGCTGGCAGAGATTTGGAGGTGGGGGAGGGGTGGATGATGGTACGTGAGTATTCCCACAAGTTTGCACAAGGGTTTGCAGGAGGGTTCACAAAAGGGTTCATAAGGGAGTGGGGAGGGGTGGGGGTGGGGGAGGGGAGAGAGATTTGGGAGGTGGGGGAGGGGGCGGTGGTGCACGAGGGGGCTCACATTAGTATTTGCATGAGGCTTCGCACAAGGCCTCGTGCGAGGGCTCACACAAGGGATCCTGCAGGGCTGGGGGAATAGAGGTCTTGGGAAAGGGGTCGAGGGGGGATTTGTGGGGGTGGTACAGGAGGGGGCTTGCACGAGGATTCACACAAGGGTTTGCATGAGGATTCGTGGGGGGACTGGGGGGTGGGGGACGGGTTTGAGGGGGTATTTGGGGGCGGGGAAGGGAATGGATGTCATGCAAGGCATTTTTGCACGAGGCCTTCAGCAAGGATTTCCACGAGGGCTTGTTGTAGGGGGCTGGGGGGGAGCGGTGATTTGGGGGATGAAGGAGGGGGCTGAGGGTGGATTTGGAGGGAGGGGGAGTGTGTGGGGGGTGTGTGCAGGGGTCCTGAATGAGGATTCACACGTGGGTTTCCACAAGGATTCACACAAGGGTCCCTGGGGGGTGGCTGGGGTTTTGGGGAGGGGTCGAGGGTTGGGCGCAGGGGTGGGGGAGTGCAGAGGGGACGGGTGGTAGTGCACGAGGGTGTTTGCACGAGGGTGTTTGCACAAGGGCTCGCACAGAGATTCACACGAACATTCACAAGGCTGTGGGGTGTACGGCATGGGGATGGGGGGGGGATGGTACACGAGGGGCCACATTCCAACTCACCGATCTCCTGGGTCCTCCCAAACCTCTGGGTCCCCCCTGAACGCCTTGGTCCCCCCAGATGCCGCTGTCCCCAACCCCCTGGGTCCCCTCAAAACCCAACTCCCTGAACACCTGTGTCCCCCCCAAATCCCCGGGTCCACCCAACTCCCGGTCCCCTCCCAGACCACCATCTTCTGCCTGTCCCCAACCTCCTGGGACCCCCCAAACTCTTGAGTTCCCCTACAGTCACCCATCTCCCTCCCACCTCCCTAATCTCCTGGGTCACTCCAAGCCCCTTGCCTTCCCCCAGAGACACTCACTTCCAACCTCCTGGGTCTCCCCAGCCTCTTGTATACCCCCAAAATCCCACCTCCTCCATCTCCTGAGATCCCCCCCAAGATGTCCTCACCCTCTTGGCTGACTGGGTGGTGAAGAAGATGGGGCTGAAGGCCAGCCAGATGATGCAGGTGGTGTACATGGCGTAGCCAATGGGTTTGGCCTCATTGAAGGCCTCGGAGACCCCGCCGGGCTTTGACGGCATAGATGGTGCAGGTCAACATAAGGAGAAGGGCATAGGCCAAGCAGTCCAAGGTGCCACCTTTGCCTGTGTTACACCTGGGGACACCTTGGGTTGGGGGTTCAACCCATCTTCTAGTTGATGAGGGAGTGAGGAGAGCAAAGGAGGAGCCAAATGGATGCAGCCACCAGTTAGAGGCCACTCAAGGTGAGGGTGATGACAAGTTGGGAGATGGGGCTGATGAAACGGGGAGGGGGTCACCAACCATTTGCCAGGGCGGGGGGAGGACAATCAAGAGAGGGGTATGGGGTGCCCAGATGCCTGGGTTTATTTTCAGACACATGAGTCCACCCCCAGACGTCGAGGTTCCTCCCTAGAGGTGGAGGAACCAGCCCATATGCCTCCATCCCCTTGGTTTGCTTGAACCTCGCATGCTTTGGTCTCCTTCCCAGACA
This sequence comes from Fratercula arctica, assembly GCA_947846985.1. Taxonomy (NCBI): domain Eukaryota; kingdom Metazoa; phylum Chordata; class Aves; order Charadriiformes; family Alcidae; genus Fratercula; species Fratercula arctica. The sequence goes on along the minus strand of CANTUZ010000021.1, from coordinate 126,692 downwards.
CCTGGGTCCTCCAGAACTCCATCCTACATCCCTCCTGACCCTCAACCCAAACTCTTGACCTGCAACCCAAAATCCTCACCCACAACCTGGACTCCTGTGTCCTTCTCGATCTCCTGTGTCCTCCAGAACTCTTGGTTTCCCCCATAACTCACCTTCCTTGAAGACTGATTAGATGTGGTTGGTCTTGGTAAGGAGCATGGGGTAGGTGGAACCCCATCCTACGTCCCTCAACCTCAACTCATGGGTTCCTCCCTGAATTCCTGTCCCCCTCCTGGTCTCCTGGGTCCTCCAGAACCTCCATGCCCCTCCATGACTGTGTGAGCCGATGCAGGCAGGATGCAGGAACAACGACACACCACGGATGAAAGGCAAAGAACAAGTTTAATCTCGATACCTCACAGACCAGGGAATCCCCAAAGCAACACCCAGGCAGAGGCACGCAAGCAGGGACCGTGGCACCATGGTGTGAGAGAGAGTTCTTGTTAGCAAGTCTGTGGCAGCAAGAGAGTCCTTGTGAGCAAGAGCGGGTGCAGACTCCCTGTTCTTGTTGGTATTTATATGGTTCAAACAGGCATAGCCTTCTCACTGCGCTTTGATCTTCTTCCACAAGAGGCCAGGATTCTCAAGCAGCTGGATAAGGTCTACCTGAGCCCATCACAGACTTACATTATCTAAGTGCAAGTGTTTTCCTTGCAAGCACCCGAGACTGAATAACAATTAGTGGGATAGATGTGTTTTCCAGTACCCCAGGTGCGAGTCCCTTTGAGCGTATTTACAATTCTCCTCGATGATCTTCTGTTGCTTTCCCACAATGACTCACTCTGCTTGAAGATCTTGTAGATCATGTTGGTCTTGGTGAGGAGTGTGGTGTATGTGAGGCTCATCCCCAAGCCCAAGAAGAGTTTTGGTAGGGTGCAGACGCCCACCCTGAGCATATAGGAGGAGAACACTCCCTCTGGACATCTCACCCTATGTGGACATCCCACCCCACCCACCAAGAGGACTCAGAGGGAGAACCTCCCCCAGGGAACCCAGATGACCATGAGAATCCACAAGGACACCATGGAGTCCCACGAGGAGATCCATAGGAAGCACCTATGGGGTCACAGGCATCCAGGAGAGAACTCCCCCACAGACATCCCACCCCAGCCACAGAGGAACCATGTGTCCAGGAAGAGCACCCAGCTGACCATGGGGGGACCCACCAGGAGAACATGGAGGGGCACCCACGGGGACCCAGATGACCATGGGTGGACCCACCAGGACATCGTGGTTGGGAGGGACACCCATGAGAACCCAAATGACCATGGGGGCACCCATAAGATCATGTGGGGGCACCCATGGGACTCAGTTTAGACTATGGTCAACTATGTCCCAGACTGTGGTCCCAGAAGTCTATAGCAGGGGGCTCCCATGGGGACCTAGGCATCCAGGAGGGGGCACCCAGTTGACCATGGGGGCACTCACAAGACCCTGGAGAGGCACCCATGGGGACCCAGGCATCTGGGGGGAACTCACCCACAGGCTCAGCCCCTGCACCCACTGTCCCACCACCCAGTAGGTGCCACTGCCATCGCCACCCCGGAACTGTAAGATGTCGTAGCGCCTCGGGGCGTCCCCATTCTCATTGGTCATTGACCCCCCCATGCTGCCTGCACATAGGGCCTGCACGGGGCTGGGTGGGCGAGGGGGCGCTGATGCACAGGGCCACAGGGGGCTGAAGGTGCTGAGGGCCAGCAGCAGCAGGATGGCAGGGCTGGGAGGGGGAGAGAGGGGGCTTATGGGGGCACCTTGGGGGGGATCCCATGGTGGGGGGGACGCACACCACACAAACAACGGAGGGCACCTATTGGGGCAGGGGGGGCACCCTACAGTGGGGGGAAGGGGGGCTGGCACCCATGGCAGGGGGCCATCTTATAGGGGTGTGGGGAGAGGGGTGGTGGCAGCCTATGGGATGAGGGTGGCACTCTATAGACATGGGATGGCGGACCTGACACCCATGAGAGTGTGGGGCTGGCACCCTATGGGAAGGGGGGGCTGGCACCCTATAGGGCAGCGGTGGCACTCTATGGGGTATGGGGGCATCCTATAGGTAAGGGAGGAGGGGGGAGGTTGCACCAATAGGGGTTTGAGGAAGTATCCTAAGGGGTGGGGAAGGGGGCACTGGCACCCTATGGGGGAAGGGGCATCTAAGGGGTGGGGAGGGGGCTCTAGCACCTATAGGGGTGGGAGGACACCCTATAGGGACTTGGGGGTCCTGGATGCCTGAGTCCCCCCCCATCCCGCTCCCCTGGGTCACTGCTCCCGGATGCCTGGGTCCCCTGAGAGCTGTCACCAAAGGCAGGGCAGGGCTCACCCCCTCCCCAGATGCCTGGGTCCCCTCCGCCAAGCTTGACCAAACTCCCATGATCCTCTGCCCCCCCAATTAAAAGCAGCTCTTAATTACTTGAGGGGAGGGTGTCATTAGAGGTGCCCCCCACAACACCTCCTGGGGGTGCATGGTGGGGCCCTAATCCCTGCCATAGGGCTGACGGGACATTGGGGGGATCTAAGGGGACCCAGTGGGGACTGATGTGACATTTGGGGGGCTGAAGGGGCATGGGGGAGCTGAGGGGACATTGTGGGGCCTTGGGGGGACTGAGGGGCCCCAGAGTGAGTTAAAGGGGACATGGGGGCTAAGGGGACATTGGTGAGGGACTATGGGGGGCTGAGGGGACATTGAGGGGTGCCTAAGGGGACATTTTGGGTGGCTCAAGTGACACTGGTGGGAGCGAGGCGGCTTGCGGGCACCCAGAGAGTGTTTAAGGGGACATGGGGGTGTTGAGGGGACATTGGAGAGGCGGAGCAGACGTTGGTGGGGGGGCGGCTGAGGGGACCTGGGGGCGCTGAGGGGGCTGTGGGTGCTCGGGGGTCTGAGGGTACCCGGGGATGTGAGGGGGACCTTGGGGGAGGCCCGTGAGGGGGGAGGGGACGCTGGGGGACCCGGGGACGGACCAGCCTGAGGACGCGGAGCCGCCGCCGCGCGCCGCTCCCGCCCAAGCGCCGCCGCGCGCTCCCCGCCGTGGCCGCGCCCCCGCCCCTCGGCCCCGCCCCCGCTTTGCGCTTTCCGGCCGCGCTTTCCGGCTTTGTCGCGACAGCGCCCGGCGGGCCGGGGGGGACGCGGGCGTCCGGGCAGTGACTCCCCCGCACACGCTCAGGGGAAACTGAGGCACACGCAAGCCTTGAGGGTGGTGGTGGGGGTGTGTGTCCGGGAGGGCCCCAGGCATCCGGGCGACCCCCATCCCCCCTCAGTCAAGGCGGTGTTAGCGCATGAGCGGCTGTTAGGAATGTCACAGTAGCTGGAGACAGTATTAGGAGCATTACGGGAGCCGTGCACCAGCAGAGGGTTAGGCTGAAGCCTGAGATTAAAGCTACTGGCAGCTCTTGTAAGCAGCTATTAGGGGTGTTACGGTAAGTGGGCCCCAATATTCGGGGCATTACAGGAGCTAGACCTCACCATGACGGTAGCTCGGAGCCTGGTATCAAGGCTGGAGCAGCTATAAGGGGCGTTATGGTACCTGGACCCCAATATTAGGGGTGTTAAGGTACTTAAAGCCTGCTATTATGATCATCTGGATGCCTGAAGCAGCTATTAGGGGTATTATGGTATCAGGTCCCCAATATCAGGAGCATTATGGTAGCTGTACCCCACTTTTAGGGTGTTGCGTTAAGAGGCAAAATGTTTTTGGCAGAAAATAAACCCCCTTGCGTTCTAACACTCCTCACCGAGGCGGGAGGCTCGGTGTGGCTGGGTTTCAATTCTGAGTGATGCCCAATTCACCGTGATCAGTCCAGTTGTGTTTAATATGTATTAAACTTATGATTTGGATACACTAATAGTGGACTGCACCTTCAGTCTAGTCGTGCTCATGAACCAGCACGGCCACTCTCAAGTCTTTGGTCGCGTTCAGTGAGAAACTGGAAGAGGCTGGAGGGACCAGCTCAGGCCATCAGGGCTGTATTAGTCTAAAAGTCAGTGACAGCACAGTCATCTGTGAGGACGGGGGGTGAATACCATTTCTGGGATCCTGTCCTGTGTTGTGTTCCCAATAACCAAGTTCAGACGTGCCCGTGCTCACTGCTCTGCCTCACTTTCCCTTTTTGAAAGAGCAGGTTTCGAGTCTACCCTAGAGGTTTTAGGGGAGCTCAGCCCTTTCTTGAGATGGGAACACAGTTTCTACCAGCTCAGAGCTGTCATTGCACCAGGGAATCGATTATATTCTGTTTATTAAGAGTAATCCTTCGGGAGAGCTGAGACACAGGGAAAAAAACATCTGGGAGACTGAATACTGCTCTAAACCCCAGGACACACTGGAGAACAGGAGCATTTGGGTGCTGCTGAAAAGTCACTGCAGGAGCTGCAGGGGGAAGACGGCAAGGGCAGAGACAGGGGTTTGACAGGGCTGAGACTCTGGTTTGCAGAGAGCCCAGGGAAGGGAACAGCATGGTGGAGAAAAAGCAGAGAGTGAGACCCTGACCTCAGGCCTCATTTCCAGCCACTGTCAGCACAGAATTCATCCTTTCATGCTGAGGAGGGCGGGTGGGTGCTGAAGATGCTGAGGGTGGAAGTGGAAGGGTGGAATCATTCTATGATTCTTAGATTTTAAGTAAAGTCTGTGTGTTGTTAATGAAACTGCTGGATCTTTCAAAAGAAGAAACTTGTAAGTGGAGAACAGGGTCCTGTCCTTTCCTGCATGTCTTCCAACCCCAGCCCCCTCCTTCCCCCAGAGACCCCGAGTCCAGGCACCATGGACCAGAGATGCTTGGGAGGGGCTGGTGGTGCTGGTTACAGCTGGGCTGGGGTGTGTTTGACCAGCCCTGGGCACTCACTGCCTTGGCTGGGATGGAAGAAGTGTCTGGGCAGGGTGTTTTCGGCCAGGCTGCCTGTGACCTTCATTTTGTCACGCAAACTGCTGCTTTGTTTCTGTGTTTTTTTTACTTTCTCTCTGATTGTATGATGATCATGTCGGTTTTGATCTACAGTGGTCATGTTTCTCACTTCTGCTCTGTGAGGAGGGCTGGAGACATCAGTGACTCTGCAGTGACTCTAGTAACCTCTCCTCACGGTGTCTGTCATCATCACCTGCAGAAGCAATTCATCCAGACCAGGAGATGGGTGTGAGAGACTTCAAGGGAATCCCTCTTCCAGGGAGTGCTGAGCAGAAGGATGTTTCTCAGGCATGGACTTCCCCTGGCTGCACACTCAGGCATGTTCTGTGCACTTTCACATGCCCCCAGCCCTGCTCTTGTCCCACCTCACCCTCAGGCACCCTGGGGACACCCTTGCCAGTGCCCAGCAATGCTGAGCAGTGAGCCCTGTGAGCACAGATGACTGGGATGACCCCATGAAGTCCTGCTACTGGTCTGGGATGTGTAGGGAGGCAGCCCCAAAGCCCTCAGGAACCACCAACGAAGAGGGAAAGATATGACTGAAGTGACCCTCCCTGTCCCTTTCCCTTCCTCCCTGCACAGTCTCTCATGTTTCCTGATTCTCTCACAGTTATGATTTTCCTCCTGTTTAGTTTTTCAACTTCTGTACCAGTTTTTCCTTCATGGTTTGATACACAAAGTGGTTTTAGGCATCTTCACAGAGAGTCCCACAGCATCGACAGACCCACCCTGCTGTTTCTCCAAGGCAGGAATTCCAGACTCGGTTTGCCAGTGGAAGTGATTGTTCTGGGTTGGTGTGGGAAGTGAGTGGCTTGGGGGGACTCCTACAGGAAGTGCTGGGGAGAGCTGGGACCCCTTGCTTTGTGCACTGTCCATCCTCTTCTTTGGAGGGAGAAGGGTCTCTGGTGTCACATGGTTCACACAAAGGGCTTTCAGAGTGAAAGGAGTGTGTTACATCCAATACCTTTTCTCTCTTCTGAGAGCAGAAGGATCTCTGTCCTTGATACCTAAACTGGGTCTTCCCGGGGGCAAATTTGGGCACAAGAAGGAAAACTCTCTCAGAGAGAGCAAACGCGCATTTCGGTTTTGTTCTGTAGTGAGAAACGTGCAGCTCTACAGGGCAGCTCAGCTCTTCGGTACGAGGAGGTCTCTGGAAGAAACTGTTTCTCTGCTTTCTCTAGGCACAGGATTCTGTTGCGTGGAAAGGGGCAAAGCAGTTTTGGCAGAAGATAAACCCCCTTGCGTTCTAACACTCCTCACCGAGGTGGGAGGCTAGGTGCGGCTGGGTTTAAATTCTGAGTGATGCCCAATTCAGCACTATCAGTCCAATCGCGTTCAATATGTATTAAACTATTACGATTTGGATACACTAATAGTGGACTGCACCTTCAGTCTAGTCGTGCTCATGAACTAGCACGGCCACTCTCGAGTCTTTGGTCGCGTTCAGTGAGAAACCGAAATGACTAGCTACTTCAACAGTGCAGTTTATTTAAACAACAGATATCTATCTGTTCTTAGGATTGCCGGTGATAAATACACTGTCTGCAAAGCACGTGCAAATAAAAGTATTGTTACATATATCAAACGCGCGACAAAGTTATAAACGATACAGCCTGGCTATAGATGTAGGAAAGAGATTCTCTAGAGAAATTTCTAAGTTTCCTGAGAAAGCACTCAGTATAACCTAGGTCTTACCCAAAGGCGTCCCTGTGGGGGGGAAGAAAGGCTCAGCCCGTCGACTGATCCTGGAAGTCAGTGATGAAATTCTTTGTGATGGTGTCTTCCCTGAGTATCCCCCTCTCTCAGGCTATTTTTATACTATTTGTTATCTTCAAGGTGGAGTTTGAGTGACTTTAGTCATAAATACTTTAATTATGATTGGTGTAAAATTCTCTCACTTCACAATTAAAGGTATAGTTTACAAAAAATTCAGAGCGCAGACTCAAGAAGGAGTGGTCGCACCTTGGAGGGGGGTAGCCTTTGGGATGGAGGTGTGTTTTGGTATTATAATGACATTATAATGAGCAAAGTTCGCACAAAGGACAGCATTTCATCAAAATTTGACAAAATGTTGGCTCCGAGTATCGAGCAGGCAGCTAATTGACAGCTTATCTGTTTCATGGTATCGTCCCATCCCCGTATCTGCTATACATCATAAGGTAAAGCCGCGGAATAATTGCATCCCGCTCCATACCTCATGGAGCTTCACAAGCTCCTTATCAGGGAACCGCGGATGTTGCATTCTTCATGCCAGCTGCAGCTGTTTTCTACCTCAGAGGCCTCTTGATTTTATACTTTTCCTTAATGTGTGAACAATGTTGTACTTTTGTATTTTTTAGCCAATTTAGTAATTATTCCACAAGTCCACAGAGTCAATGTGAAGAGATTTCTTAAAAAATCTTTTTAAAAGTAAAGACAGAAATATGCATTCCTTCTTGGAGCTCTTCTTCTTGGGAACTGCAGAAATAAAAGAGAAACACCGCAGCATGGAAGAAGGGCAATGGGACAATGGGACACCACCAGTGGAGTTCCTGCTGCTGGGAATGAGCGATGATCCCTCTCTCCAGACACTGCTCTTCATCCTCTCACTTGTCATCTACACTGTGACTGTCTTTGGGAACATCCTCATTGTTGTGCTGGTGATGGCAGATCAGCATCTGCGCACCCCCATGTACTTCTTCCTGGGCAATCTGTCCTTCTTGGAGACCTGCTCCAGCTCCACCATCTTGCCCCAGCTGCTGGCCAGCTTCCTGACTGGGGACAAGACCATCTCTGCTCATGGCTGTATGGCTCAATTCTGCTTTTTTTCCAGTTTTGCTGGTACTGAGTGTTACCTGCTGGCAGCCATGTCCTGTGATCGGTACTTGGCCATCTGCCAGCCCTTACTCTGTGCAAGCCACAAGACCTGGAAGGTGAGTCAACAGTTGGCAGCTGCGTCTTGGCTGGGCGGATTGCTGCTAATTGATTGCTGGGGGGATTGCTGCTGACCAATGGGGTGCTCCATCCCAGCTCCCACGCTCAGTTTAACAGCGGAGGGATCAATGGCTTGGGGTGTTCTTCAGTGGCCGGGCTCCATCAATGGCCTGTGTCTGAGGAGGACCCTGCCAGTTTCTCTACCTTTTGTCCTGATCCATGGGTTCCTGAATGAAGGTCCGGTAGCAGGTTCCCATTCGTAGAGAGCTGGTCGCAGAGGAACCAAATGGAGTTCAGGAAGGGCGAGCGCAGGGTCCTGCACCTGGGGAGGACTAAGCCCATGCACCCAGACCATGACACCAGCGGAGGGGCTGTGCTGCGGCTGGAAAAGCGGCTGCTTGGCCCGGCCCAGAGGGTGGTGACCAGCGGCACCAAGTCTGGTTGGAGGCCAGGGAAGCAGCGCTGAAGGCCAAGGTGAGGGGCATTGGCAGCGGGTGGAGGGAGGTGTTCCTTTCCCACCGCTGTGTCCTGCTCGGGGCTCCAGCACCAGCGGCCTTGCTCATGCCCACCGCTCTCTGCTGCGCAGGGAGGCTCTCACCGAGGCCCAGGCGGTGCTGAGCGTGGATGTGTGGCTGACCCGGGGTCCCAAGAGGAGCGAGAGGCGCCTTCTCCTCCTCCAGGAGGAGCTGGTGATTGCCAAGTTGCTGTGAGACCCTGCCAGCCCAGCTGCCTTTCCCTTCCCCCAGCCCCAGGCCCCGGCACCTTGGGGCTGGATGCCCCAGTGTCCCTCCCGAGGGCAGGTGGGGGACAGGGCTCTGCCCGCGGGAAGCCCCAGGCGGCCACCTCCAGCTCCCCTCCTGCCTCTCCTCTCGGCAGACATGGCACCAGCCTGAGCCCACAGCTCCACCTGGCCCTGCACCAGCTGTGGGTGCTGAGCGGCGGGAAGGAGGCGGCAGGGGAGGAAGGTGAGGAGGAGGAGGAGGAGGAAGGCGGCAGCCATGAGGACAGCGCCGCCCTCATCTTCGCCTGGCCCGCTGGCTCCTGCATTGCCAGTTTCGGGTGAGTGGTGGTGCCATGTGCCATGGGCGGGCAGGAGAGGTTCCCCAGCGTGCCCACGCCATGCTGGGAATGGCCTCTGCCCTGCCTGCAGAGCCTGGGCAGGGAGCGGGCAGCACGCCGGCAGGGAGGGAGGCAGGGAGGGGCTGTTGCCAGGTCCGGCATCCCCTGCTCCCCTTTTGGTCCCCAGAGCAAAGAGAAATGCTGTTCCTCCTCTCTTTCTGCAGGGCCCGGGCACTCAAGGAGCTGTGGGTGGGCACCCTGCTGGGGTAAGCCGGGGGGATGCTCTGGGCGCCGGCGCATGGGGGAACACAGCTCCCAGCTGGGGAGAGGTGCCCGGCAGGCAGAGCTGCCTGCCAGGAGAGCAGAGGCGGGCTGGGGCTCAGCCAGCTCCCTCCCTCTCCCTTCCCGGCACACAGCACTCCCGAAGGAGCCAAGAGAGCCCGAGTGACCCGCCTGCCATCGCTCAAGCTCCTGGAGAAGGAGCTGAGCCGCTGCCATGC
>CANTUZ010000021.1:97263-116798 GCA_947846985.1 Fratercula arctica | reverse complement strand
GGCAGAGTTTCTAGAGAGCTTTCAAGCAAGGCACAGTTTTCCCTCGTGGCTCCTTGGGCACGTGTCTCACCTGGCTTCCCTCGTGCTAACCGTTTCCGGACATAGGGTGATTTCTGTGGCCGGCCCTGGGGCGAGTGAGACAGGGTTCTTTTGAGGCTGAAGGTGCCAGGAAAGCCCCAAGCCCCAAGGTCTGTGCGGCAATGCAAGCGGTTTCTAGAGAGCTTTAAAACAAGGCACAGTTTTCCCTCGTGGCTCCTTGGGCACGGGACTCACGTGGCTTCCCTCGTGTCAACCGTCTCCGGAGATATGGTGATTTCTGTGGCCGGCCCTGGGGCGAGTGAGACAGGGTTGTTTTGAGGCTGAAGGCACCAGGAAAGCCCGGAGCCCCAAGGACTGTGCTGGCAATGCAAGCGGTTTCTAGAGAGCTTTCAAAGCAAGGCACAGTTTTCCCTCGTGGCTCCTTGGGCACGTGTCTCACCTGGCTTCCCTCGTGCTAACCGTTTCCGGACATAGGGTGATTTCTGTGGCCGGCCCTGGGGCGAGTGAGACAGGGTTCTTTTGAGGCTGAAGGTGCCAGGAAAGCCCGGAGCCCCAAGGACTGTGCGGCAATGCAAGCGGTTTCTAGAGAGCTTTAAAACAAGGCACAGTTTTCCCTCGTGGCTCCTTGGGCACGGGACTCACGTGGCTTCCCTTGTGTCAACCGTCTCCAGAGATATGGTGACTTTTGTGGCCGGCCCTGGGGCGAGTGAGACAGGGTTGTTTTGAGGCTGAAGGCACCAGGAAAGCCCGGAGCCCCAAGTCCTGTGCGGCAATGCAAGCGGTTTCTAGAGAGCTTTAAACAAGGCACAGTTTTCCCTCGTGGCTCCTTGGGCACGGGACTCACGTGGCTTCCCTCAGGTGGCTTCTCTTGTGTCAACCGTCTCCAGAGATATGGTGAATTTCTGTGGCCGGCCCTGGGGCGAGTGAGACAGGGTTGTTTTGAGGCTGAAGGCACCAGGAAAGCCCGGAGCCCCAAGTCCTGTGCGGCAATGCAAGCGGTTTCTAGAGAGCTTTAAAACAAGGCACAGTTTTCCCTCGTGGCTCCTTGGGCACGTGTCTCACCTGGCTTCCCTCGTGCTAACCGTTTCCGGACATAGGGTGATTTCTGTGGCCGGCCCTGGGGCGAGTGAGACAGGGTTCTTTTGAGGCTGAAGGTGCCAGGAAAGCCCGAGCCCCAAGGTCTGTGCGGCGATGCAAGCGGTTTCTAGAGAGCTTTCAAACAAGGCACAGTTTTCCCTCGTGGCTCCTTGGGCACGTGTCTCACGTGGCTTCTCTTGTGTCAACCGTCTCCAGAGATATGGTGACTTTTGTGGCCGGCCCTGGGGCGAGTGAGACAGGGTTCTTTTGAGGCTGAAGGGACCAGGAAAGCCCGGAGCCCCAAGTCCTGTGCGGCGATGCAAGCGGTTTCTAGAGAGCTTTCAAAGCAAGGCACAGTTTTCCCTCGTGGCTCCTTGGGCACGTGTCTCACCTGGCTTCCCTCGTGCTAACCGTTTCCGGACATAGGGTGATTTCTGTGGCCGGCCCTGGGGCGAGTGAGACAGGGTTCTTTTGAGGCTGAAGGTGCCCAGGAAAGCCCGGAGCCCCAAGTCCTGTGCGGCAATGCAAGCGGTTTCTAGAGAGCTTTCAAGCAAGGCACAGTTTTCCCTCGTGGCTCCTTGGGCACGTGTCTCACCTGGCTTCCCTCGTGCTAACCGTTTCCGGACATAGGGTGATTTCTGTGGCCGGCCCTGGGGCGAGTGAGACAGGGTTCTTTTGAGGCTGAAGGTGCCAGGAAAGCCCGGAGCCCCAAGTCCTGTGTGGCAATGCAAGCGGTTTCTAGAGAGCTTTCAAACAAGGCACAGTTTTCCCTCGTGGCTCCTTGGGCACGGGACTCAGGTGGCTTCTCTTGTGTCAACCGTCTCCAGAGATATGGTGACTTTTGTGGCCGGCCCTGGGGCGAGTGAGACAGGGTTGTTTTTGAGGCTGAAGGCACCAGGAAAGCCCGGAGCCCCAAGTCCTGTGTGGCAATGCAAGCGGTTTCTAGAGAGCTTTCAAACAAGGCACAGTTTTCCCTCGTGGCTCCTTGGGCACGTGACTCACGTGGCTTCCCTTGTGTCAACCGTCTCCAGAGATATGGTGACTTTCTGTGGCCGGCCCTGGGGCGAGTGAGACAGGGTTGTTTTGAGGCTGAAGGCACCAGGAAAGCCCGGAGCCCCAAGTCCTGTGTGGCAATGCAAGCGGTTTCTAGAGAGCTTTAAAACAAGGCACAGTTTTCCCTCGTGGCTCCTTGGGCACGGGACTCAGGTGGCTTCTCTTGTGTCAACCGTCTCCAGAGATATGGTGACTTTTGTGGCCGGCCCTGGGCGAGTGAGACAGGGTTGTTTTGAGGCTGAAGGCACCAGGAAAGCCCGGAGCCCCAAGTCCTGTGCGGCAATGCAAGCGGTTTCTAGAGAGCTTTCAAGCAAGGCACAGTTTTCCCTCGTGGCTCCTTGGGCACGTGTCTCACCTGGCTTCCCTCGTGCTAACCGTTTCCGGACATAGGGTGATTTCTGTGGCCGGCCCTGGGGCGAGTGAGACAGGGTTCTTTTGAGGCTGAAGGTGCCAGGAAAGCCCGGAGCCCCAAGGTCTGTGCGGCAATGCAAGCGGTTTCTAGAGAGCTTTCAAACAAGGCACAGTTTTCCCTCGTGGCTCCTTGGGCACGGGACTCACGTGGCTTCTCTTGTGTCAACCGTCTCCAGAGATATGGTGAGTTTTGTGGCCGGCCCTGGGGCGAGTGAGACAGGGTTCTTTTGAGGCTGAAGGCACCAGGAAAGCCCGGAGCCCCAAGTCCTGTGCGGCAATGCAAGCGGTTTCTAGAGAGCTTTAAAACAAGGCACAGTTTTCCCTCGTGGCTCCTTGGGCACGGGACTCACGTGGCTTCCCTCGTGCTAACCGTCTCCAGAGATATGGTGATTTCTGTGGCCGGCCCTGGGGCGAGTGAGACAGGGTTGTTTTGAGGCTGAAGGCACCAGGAAAGCCCGGAGCCCCAAGGACTGTGCGGCAATGCAAGCGGTTTCTAGAGAGCTTTCAAACAAGGCACAGTTTTCCCTCGTGGCTCCTTGGGCACGGGACTCACGTGGCTTCTCTTGTGTCAACCGTCTCCAGAGATATGGTGATTTCTGTGGCCGGCCCTGGGGCGAGTGAGACAGGGTTGTTTTGAGGCTGAAGGCACCAGGAAAGCCCGGAGCCCCAAGTCCTGTGCGGCAATGCAAGCGGTTTCTAGAGAGCTTTAAAACAAGGCACAGTTTTCCCTCGTGGCTCCTTGGGCACGGGACTCACGTGGCTTCCCTTGTGTCAACCGTCTCCAGAGATATGGTGAATTTCTGTGGCCGGCCCTGGGGCGAGTGAGACAGGGTTGTTTTGAGGCTGAAGGCACCAGGAAAGCCCGGAGCCCCAAGTACTGTGCGGCAATGCAAGCGGTTTCTAGAGAGCTTTCAAGCAAGGCACAGTTTTCCCTCGTGGCTCCTTGGGCACGTGTCTCACCTGGCTTCCCTCGTGCTAACCGTTTCCGGACATAGGGTGATTTCTGTGGCCGGCCCTGGGGCGAGTGAGACAGGGTTCTTTTGAGGCTGAAGGCACCAGGAAAGCCCGGAGCCCCAAGTCCTGTGCGGCAATGCAAGCGGTTTCTAGAGAGCTTTAAAACAAGGCACAGTTTTCCCTCGTGGCTCCTTGGGCACGGGACTCACGTGGCTTCCCTTGTGTCAACCGTCTCCAGAGATATGGTGAATTTTGTGGCCGGCCCTGGGGCGAGTGAGACAGGGTTGTTTTGAGGCTGAAGGCACCAGGAAAGCCCGGAGCCCCAAGTCCTGTGCGGCAATGCAAGCGGTTTCTAGAGAGCTTTCAAACAAGGCACAGTTTTCCCTCGTGGCTCCTTGGGCACGTGTCTCACCTGGCTTCCCTCGTGCTAACCGTTTCCGGACATATGGTGATTTCTGTGGCCGGCCCTGGGGCGAGTGAGACAGGGTTCTTTTGAGGCTGAAGGCACCAGGAAAGCCCGGAGCCCCAAGTCCTGTGCGGCAATGCAAGCGGTTTCTAGAGAGCTTTAAAACAAGGCACAGTTTTCCCTCGTGGCTCCTTGGGCACGGGACTCACGTGGCTTCCCTTGTGTCAACCGTCTCCAGAGATATGGTGAATTTTGTGGCCGGCCCTGGGGCGAGTGAGACAGGGTTGTTTTGAGGCTGAAGGGCACCAGGAAAGCCCGGAGCCCCAAGTCCTGTGCGGCAATGCAAGCGGTTTCTAGAGAGCTTTAAACAAGGCACAGTTTTCCCTCGTGGCTCCTTGGGCACGGGACTCACGTGGCTTCCCTTGTGTCAACCGTCTCCAGAGATATGGTGATTTCTGTGGCCGGCCCTGGGGCGAGTGAGACAGGGTTGTTTTGAGGCTGAAGGCACCAGGAAAGCCCGGAGCCCCAAGGACTGTGCGGCAATGCAAGCGGTTTCTAGAGAGCTTTAAAGCAAGGCACAGTTTTCCCTCGTGGCTCCTTGGGCACGTGTCTCACGTGGCTTCCCTCCTGGCACCCGTCTCCGGACATATGGTTATTTCTGTGGCCGGCCCTGGGGCGAGTGAGACAGGGTTCTTTTGAGGCTGAAGGGACCAGGAAAGCCCGGAGCCCCAAGTCCTGTGCGGCAATGCAAGCGGTTTCTAGAGAGCTTTCAAACAAGGCACAGTTTTCCCTCGTGGCTCCTTGGGCACGGGACTCACGTGGCTTCCCTCGTGTCAACCGTCTCCAGAGATATGGTGAGTTTTGTGGCCGGCCCTGGGGCGAGTGAGACAGGGTTCTTTTGAGGCTGAAGGTGCCAGGAAAGCCCGGAGCCCCAAGGTCTGTGCGGCAATGCAAGCGGTTTCTAGAGAGCTTTAAAACAAGGCACAGTTTTCCCTCGTGGCTCCTTGGGCACGTGTATCACCTGGCTTCCCTCGTGCTAACCGTCTCCGGACATATGGGAATTTTTGCGGCCGGCCCTGGGGCGAGTGAGACAGGGTTCTTTTGAGGCTGAAGGCACCAGGAAAGCCCGGAGCCCCAAGTCCTGTGCGGCAATGCAAGCGGTTTCTAGAGAGCTTTCAAACAAGGCACAGTTTTCCCTCGTGGCTCCTTGGGCACGTGTCTCACCTGGCTTCCCTCGTGCTAACCGTCTCCGGACATATGGTGATTTCTGTGGCCGGCCCTGGGGCGAGTGAGACAGGGTTGTTTTGAGGCTGAAGGCGCAGGAAAGCCCGGAGCCCCAAGGTCTGTGCGGCAATGCAAGCGGTTTCTAGAGAGCTTTAAAACAAGGCACAGTTTTCCCTCGTGGCTCCTTGGGCACGGGACTCACGTGGGTTCTCTTGTGTCAACCGTCTCCAGAGATATGGTGAGTTCTGTGGCCGGCCCTGGGGCGAGTGAGACAGGGTTGTTTTGAGGCTGAAGGCACCAGGAAAGCCCGGAGCCCCAAGGACTGTGCGGCAATGCAAGCGGTTTCTAGAGAGCTTTCAAACAAGGCACAGTTTTCCCTCGTGGCTCCTTGGGCACGTGTCTCACGTGGCTTCCCTTGTGTCAACCGTCTCCGAGATATGGTGATTTCTGTGGCCGGCCCTGGGGCGAGTGAGACAGGGTTCTTTTGAGGCTGAAGGTGCCAGGAAAGCCCGGAGCCCCAAGTCCTGTGCGGCAATGCAAGCGGTTTCTAGAGAGCTTTAAAACAAGGCACAGTTTTCCCTCGTGGCTCCTTGGGCACGGGACTCACGTGGGTTCTCTTGTGTCAACCGTCTCCAGAGATATGGTGACTTTTGTGGCCGGCCCTGGGGCGAGTGAGACAGGGTTGTTTTGAGGCTGAAGGCACCAGGAAAGCCCGGAGCCCCAAGTCCTGTGCGGCAATGCAAGCGGTTTCTAGAGAGCTTTCAAGCAAGGCACAGTTTTCCCTCGTGGCTCCTTGGGCACGTGTCTCACCTGGCTTCCCTCGTGCTAACCGTTTCCGGACATAGGGTGATTTCTGTGGCCGGCCCTGGGGCGAGTGAGACAGGGTTCTTTTGAGGCTGAAGGTGCCAGGAAAGCCCGGAGCCCCAAGGACTGTACGGCAATGCAAGCGGTTTCTAGAGAGCTTTAAAACAAGGCACAGTTTTCCCTCGTGGCTCCTTGGGCACGTGTCTCACGTGGCTTCCCTCGTGCTAACCGTCTCCGGACATAGGGTGATTGCTGTGGCCGGCCCTGGGGCGAGTGAGACAGGGTTCTTTTGAGGCTGAAGGTGCCAGGAAAGCCCGGAGCCCCAAGGCCTGTGCGGCAATGCAAGCGGTTTCTAGAGAGCTTTCAAACAAGGCACAGTTTTCCCTCGTGGCTCCTTGGGCACGGGACTCACCTGGCTTCCCTCGTGCTAACCGTTTCCGGACATAGGGTGATTTCTGTGGCCGGCCCTGGGGCGAGTGAGACAGGGTTCTTTTGAGGCTGAAGGTGCCAGGAAAGCCCGCAGCCCCAAGGTCTGTGCGGCAATGCAAGCGGTTTCTAGAGAGCTTTCAAACAAGGCACAGTTTTCCCTCGTGGCTCCTTGGGCACGGGACTCAGGTGGCTTCTCTTGTGTCAACCGTCTCCAGAGATATGGTGACTTTTGTGGCCGGCCCTGGGGCGAGTGAGACAGGGTTGTTTTGAGGCTGAAGGCACCAGGAAAGCCCGGAGCCCCAAGGACTGTGCGGCAATGCAAGCGGTTTCTAGAGAGCTTTAAAGCAAGGCACAGTTTTCCCTCGTGGCTCCTTGGGCACGTGTCTCACGTGGCTTCCCTTGTGTCAACCGTCTCCAGAGATATGTTGATTTCTGTGGCCGGCCCTGGGGCGAGTGAGACAGGGTTGTTTTGAGGCTGAAGGCACCAGGAAAGCCCGGAGCCCCAAGGTCTGTGCGGCAATGCAAGCGGTTTCTAGAGAGCTTTAAAACAAGGCACAGTTTTCCCTCGTGGCTCCTTGGGCACGGGACTCACGTGGCTTCTCTTGTGTCAACCGTCTCCAGAGATATGGTGACTTTTGTGGCCGGCCCTGGGGCGAGTGAGACAGGGTTGTTTTGAGGCTGAAGGCACCAGGAAAGCCCGGAGCCCCAAGGACTGTGCGGCAATGCAAGCGGTTTCTAGAGAGCTTTCAAGCAAGGCACAGTTTTCCCTCGTGGCTCCTTGGGCACGTGTCTCACCTGGCTTCCCTCGTGCTAACCGTTTCCGGACATAGGGTGATTTCTGTGGCCGGCCCTGGGGCGAGTGAGACAGGGTTCTTTTGAGGCTGAAGGTGCCAGGAAAGCCCGGAGCCCCAAGTCCTGTGCGGCAATGCAAGCGGTTTCTAGAGAGCTTTCAAACAAGGCACAGTTTTCCCTCGTGGCTCCTTGGGCACGGGACTCACGTGGCTTCCCTTGTGTCAACCGTCTCCAGAGATATGGTGAATTTTGTGGCCGGCCCTGGGGCGAGTGAGACAGGGTTGTTTTGAGGCTGAAGGCACCAGGAAAGCCCGGAGCCCCAAGTCCTGTGCGGCAATGCAAGCGGTTTCTAGAGAGCTTTCAAACAAGGCACAGTTTTCCCTCGTGGCTCCTTGGGCACGGGACTCACGTGGCTTCCCTTGTGTCAACCGTCTCCAGAGATATGGTGAATTTCTGTGGCCGGCCCTGGGGCGAGTGAGACAGGGTTGTTTTGAGGCTGAAGGCACCAGGAAAGCCCGGAGCCCCAAGTCCTGTGCGGCAATGCAAGCGGTTTCTAGAGAGCTTTCAAGCAAGGCACAGTTTTCCCTCGTGGCTCCTTGGGCACGTGTCTCACCTGGCTTCCCTCGTGCTAACCGTTTCCGGACATAGGGTGATTTCTGTGGCCGGCCCTGGGGCGAGTGAGACAGGGTTCTTTTGAGGCTGAAGGTGCCAGGAAAGCCCCGAGCCCCAAGTCCTGTGCGGCAATGCAAGCGGTTTCTAGAGAGCTTTCAAACAAGGCACAGTTTTCCCTCGTGGCTCCTTGGGCACGGGACTCACGTGGCTTCCCTTCTGTCAACCGTCTCCGGAGATATGGTGATTTTGTGGCCGGCCCTGGGGCGAGTGAGACAGGGTTCTTTTGAGGCTGAAGGCACCAGGAAAGCCCGGAGCCCCAAGTCCTGTGTGGCAATGCAAGCGGTTTCTAGAGAGCTTTCAAGCAAGGCACAGTTTTCCCTCGTGGCTCCTTGGGCACGTGTCTCACCTGGCTTCCCTCGTGCTAACCGTTTCCGGACATAGGGTGATTTCTGTGGCCGGCCCTGGGGCGAGTGAGACAGGGTTCTTTTGAGGCTGAAGGTGCCAGGAAAGCCCGGAGCCCCAAGGTCTGTGCGGCAATGCAAGCGGTTTCTAGAGAGCTTTAAAACAAGGCACAGTTTTCCCTCGTGGCTCCTTGGGTACCGGACTCAGGTGGCTTCTCTTGTGTCAACCGTCTCCAGAGATATGGTGACTTTTGTGGCCGGCCCTGGGGCGAGTGAGACAGGGTTGTTTTGAGGCTGAAGGCACCAGGAAAGCCCGGAGCCCCAAGGACTGTGCGGCAATGCAAGCGGTTTCTAGAGAGCTTTAAAACAAGGCACAGTTTTCCCTCGTGGCTCCTTGGGCACGGGACTCACGTGGCTTCCCTTGTGTCAACCGTGTCCGGAGATATGGTGATTTCTGTGGCCGGCCCTGGGGCGAGTGAGACAGGGTTCTTTTGAGGCTGAAGGGGCCAGGAAAGCCCGGAGCCCCAAGGACTGTGCGGCAATGCAAGCGGTTTCTAGAGAGCTTTCAAGCAAGGCACAGTTTTCCCTCGTGGCTCCTTGGGCACGTGTCTCACCTGGCTTCCCTCGTGCTAACCGTTTCCGGACATAGGGTGATTTCTGTGGCCGGCCCTGGGGCGAGTGAGACAGGGTTCTTTTGAGGCTGAAGGCACCAGGAAAGCCCGGAGCCCCAAGTCCTGTGCGGCAATGCAAGCGGTTTCTAGAGAGCTTTCAAACAAGGCACAGTTTTCCCTCGTGGCTCCTTGGGCACGGGACTCACGTGGGTTCTCTTGTGTCAACCGTCTCCAGAGATATGGTGAGTTTTTGCGGCCGGCCCTGGGGCGAGTGAGACAGGGTTCTTTTGAGGCTGAAGGTGCCAGGAAAGCCCGGAGCCCCAAGTCCTGTGTGGCAATGCAAGCGGTTTCTAGAGAGCTTTCAAACAAGGCACAGTTTTCCCTCGTGGCTCCTTGGGCACGGGACTCACGTGGCTTCCCTTGTGTCAACCGTCTCCAGAGATATGGTGAATTTTGTGGCCGGCCCTGGGGCGAGTGAGACAGGGTTGTTTTGAGGCTGAAGGCACCAGGAAAGCCCGGAGCCCCAAGTCCTGTGTGGCAATGCAAGCGGTTTCTAGAGAGCTTTAAACAAGGCACAGTTTTCCCTCGTGGCTCCTTGGGCACGGGACTCACGTGGCTTCTCTTGTGTCAACCGTCTCCAGAGATATGGTGATTTCTGTGGCCGGCCCTGGGGCGAGTGAGACAGGGTTGTTTTGAGGCTGAAGGCACCAGGAAAGCCCGGAGCCCCAAGTCCTGTGCGGCAATGCAAGCGGTTTCTAGAGAGCTTTCAAACAAGGCACAGTTTTCCCTCGTGGCTCCTTGGGCACGGGTCTCACCTGGCTTCTCTTGTGTCAACCGTCTCCAGAGATATGGTGACTTTTGTGGCCGGCCCTGGGGCGAGTGAGACAGGGTTGTTTTGAGGCTGAAGGCACCAGGAAAGCCCGGAGCCCCAAGTCCTGTGCGGCAATGCAAGCGGTTTCTAGAGAGCTTTCAAACAAGGCACAGTTTTCCCTCGTGGCTCCTTGGGCACGTGTATCACCTGGCTTCCCTCGTGCTAACCGTTTCCGGACATATGGTGATTTCTGTGGCCGGCCCTGGGGCGAGTGAGACAGGGTTCTTTTGAGGCTGAAGGCGCAGGAAAGCCCGGAGCCCCAAGTCCTGTGTGGCAATGCAAGCGGTTTCTAGAGAGCTTTCAAACAAGGCACAGTTTTCCCTCGTGGCTCCTTGGGCACGGGACTCAGGTGGCTTCTCTTGTGTCAACCGTCTCCAGAGATATGGTGACTTTTGTGGCCGGCCCTGGGGCGAGTGAGACAGGGTTGTTTTGAGGCTGAAGGCACCAGGAAAGCCCGGAGCCCCAAGTCCTGTGCGGCAATGCAAGCGGTTTCTAGAGAGCTTTAAAACAAGGCACAGTTTTCCCTCGTGGCTCCTTGGGCACGGGACTCACGTGGCTTCCCTTGTGTCAACCGTCTCCAGAGATATGGTGACTTTCTGTGGCCGGCCCTGGGGCGAGTGAGACAGGGTTGTTTTGAGGCTGAAGGCACCAGGAAAGCCCGGAGCCCCAAGTCCTGTGCGGCAATGCAAGCGGTTTCTAGAGAGCTTTAAAAGAAGGCACAGTTTTCCCTCGTGGCTCCTTGGGCACGTGTCTCACCTGGCTTCCCTCGTGCTAACCGTTTCCGGACATAGGGTGATTTCTGTGGCCGGCCCTGGGGCGAGTGAGACAGGGTTCTTTTGAGGCTGAAGGTGCCAGGAAAGCCCGGAGCCCCAAGTCCTGTGCGGCAATGCAAGCGGTTTCTAGAGAGCTTTCAAACAAGGCACAGTTTTCCCTCGTGGCTCCTTGGGCACGTGTCTCACCTGGCTTCCCTCGTGCTAACCGTTTCCGGACATATGGGAATTTTTGTGGCCGGCCCTGGGGCGAGTGAGACAGGGTTCTTTTGAGGCTGAAGGCACCAGGAAAGCCCGGAGCCCCAAGTCCTGTGTGGCAATGCAAGCGGTTTCTAGAGAGCTTTCAAACAAGGCACAGTTTTCCCTCGTGGCTCCTTGGGCACGGGACTCACGTGGCTTCCCTTGTGTCAACCGTCTCCGGAGATATGGTAATTTCTGTGGCCGGCCCTGGGGCGAGTGAGACAGGGTTGTTTTGAGGCTGAAATTGCCAGGAAAGCCCGGAGCCCCAAGTCCTGTGCGGCAATGCAAGCGGTTTCTAGAGAGCTTTCAAACAAGGCACAGTTTTCCCTTGTTGCTCCTTGGGCACGTGTCTCACCTGGCTTCCCTCGTGCTAACCGTTTCCGGAGATATGGTGATTTCTGTGGCCGGCCCTGGGGCGAGTGAGACAGGGTTGTTTTGAGGCTGAAGGCACCAGGAAAGCCCGGAGCCCCAAGTACTGTGCGGCAATGCAAGCGGTTTCTAGAGAGCTTTCAAGCAAGGCACAGTTTTCCCTCGTGGCTCCTTGGGCACGTGTCTCACCTGGCTTCCCTCGTGCTAACCGTTTCCGGACATAGGGTGATTTCTGTGGCCGGCCCTGGGGCGAGTGAGACAGGGTTCTTTTGAGGCTGAAGGTGCCAGGAAAGCCCGGAGCCCCAAGTCCTGTGCGGCAATGCAAGCGGTTTCTAGAGAGCTTTCAAACAAGGCACAGTTTTCCCTCGTGGCTCCTTGGGCACGGGACTCAGGTGGCTTCTCTTGTGTCAACCGTCTCCAGAGATATGGTGACTTTTGTGGCCGGCCCTGGGGCGAGTGAGACAGGGTTGTTTTGAGGCTGAAGGCACCAGGAAAGCCCGGAGCCCCAAGTCCTGTGCGGCAATGCAAGCGGTTTCTAGAGAGCTTTCAAACAAGGCACAGTTTTCCCTCGTGGCTCCTTGGGCACGTGTCTCACCTGGCTTCCCTCGTGCTAACCGTTTCCGGACATAGGGTGATTTCTGTGGCCGGCCCTGGGGCGAGTGAGACAGGGTTCTTTTGAGGCTGAAGGTGCCAGGAAAGCCCGAGCCCCAAGGTCTGTGCGGCAATGCAAGCGGTTTCTAGAGAGCTTTCAAACAAGGCACAGTTTTCCCTCGTGGCTCCTTGGGCACGGGACTCACGTGGCTTCTCTTGTGTCAACCGTCTCCAGAGATATGGTGAATTTTGTGGCCGGCCCTGGGGCGAGTGAGACAGGGTTGTTTTGAGGCTGAAGGCACCAGGAAAGCCCGGAGCCCCAAGTCCTGTGCGGCAATGCAAGCGGTTTCTAGAGAGCTTTAAAACAAGGCACAGTTTTCCCTCGTGGCTCCTTGGGCACGGGACTCACGTGGCTTCCCTTGTGTCAACCGTCTCCGGACATACGGTAATTTTTGTGGCCGGCCCTGGGGCGAGTGAGACAGGGTTCTTTTGAGGCTGAAGGTGCCAGGAAAGCCCGGAGCCCCAAGTCCTGTGCGGCAATGCAAGCGGTTTCTAGAGAGCTTTAAAACAAGGCACAGTTTTCCCTCGTGGCTCCTTGGGCACGGGACTCACGTGGCTTCCCTTGTGTCAACCGTCTCCAGAGATATGGTGATTTCTGTGGCCGGCCCTGGGGCGAGTGAGACAGGGTTGTTTTGAGGCTGAAGGCACCAGGAAAGCCCGGAGCCCCAAGTCCTGTGTGGCAATGCAAGCGGTTTCTAGAGAGCTTTAAAACAAGGCACAGTTTTCCCTCGTGGCTCCTTGGGCATGTGACTCACGTGGCTTCCCTCGTGCTAACCGTTTCCGGACATATGGTGATTTCTGTGGCCGGCCCTGGGGCGAGTGAGACAGGGTTGTTTTGAGGCTGAAGGTGCCAGGAAAGCCCGGAGCCCCAAGGACTGTGCGGCAATGCAAGCGGTTTCTAGAGAGCTTTCAAACAAGGCACAGTTTTCCCTCGTGGCTCCTTGGGCACGTGTACTCACCTGGCTTCCCTCGTGCTAACCGTTTCCGGACATAGGGTGATTGCTGTGGCCGGCCCTGGGGCGAGTGAGACAGGGTTCTTTTGAGGCTGAAGGTGCCAGGAAAGCCCGGAGCCCCAAGTCCTGTGCGGCAATGCAAGCGGTTTCTAGAGAGCTTTCAAACAAGGCACAGTTTTCCCTCGTGGCTCCTTGGGCACGTGTCTCACCTGGCTTCCCTCGTGCTAACCGTTTCCGGACATAGGGTGATTTCTGTGGCCGGCCCTGGGGCGAGTGAGACAGGGTTCTTTTGAGGCTGAAGGTGCCAGGAAAGCCCGGAGCCCCAAGTCCTGTGTGGCAATGCAAGCGGTTTCTAGAGAGCTTTAAAACAAGGCACAGTTTTCCCTCGTGGCTCCTTGGGCACGGGACTCACGTGGCTTCCCTTGTGTCAACCGTCTCCGGAGATATGGTGACTTTCTGTGGCCGGCCCTGGGGCGAGTGAGACAGGGTTGTTTTGAGGCTGAAGGCACCAGGAAAGCCCGGAGCCCCAAGGTCTGTGCGGCAATGCAAGCGGTTTCTAGAGAGCTTTCAAACAAGGCACAGTTTTCCCTCGTGGCTCCTTGGGCACGGGACTCACGTGGCTTCTCTTGTGTCAACCGTCTCCAGAGATATGGTGACTTTTGTGGCCGGCCCTGGGGCGAGTGAGACAGGGTTGTTTTGAGGCTGAAGGCACCAGGAAAGCCCGGAGCCCCAAGTACTGTGCGGCAATGCAAGCGGTTTCTAGAGAGCTTTAAAAGAGGCACAGTTTTCCCTCGTGGCTCCTTGGGCACGTGTCTCACCTGGCTTCCCTCGTGCTAACCGTTTCCGGACATAGGGTGATTTCTGTGGCCGGCCCTGGGGCGAGTGAGACAGGGTTCTTTTGAGGCTGAAGGCACCAGGAAAGCCCGGAGCCCCAAGGTCTGTGCGGCAATGCAAGCGGTTTCTAGAGAGCTTTCAAACAAGGCACAGTTTTCCCTCGTGGCTCCTTGGGCACGGGACTCACGTGGCTTCCTCTGTGTCAACCGTCTCCAGAGATATGGTGAGTTTCTGTGGCCGGCCCTGGGGCGAGTGAGACAGGGTTGTTTTGAGGCTGAAGGCACCAGGAAAGCCCGGAGCCCCAAGGACTGTGCGGCAATGCAAGCGGTTTCTAGAGAGCTTTCAAAGCAAGGCACAGTTTTCCCTCGTGGCTCCTTGGGCACGTGTCTCACCTGGCTTCCCTCGTGCTAACCGTTTCCGGACATAGGGTGATTGCTGTGGCCGGCCCTGGGGCGAGTGAGACAGGGTTCTTTTGAGGCTGAAGGCACCAGGAAAGCCCGGAGCCCCAAGGACTGTGCGGCAATGCAAGCGGTTTCTAGAGAGCTTTCAAACAAGGCACAGTTTTCCCTCGTGGCTCCTTGGGCACGTGTCTCACCTGGCTTCCCTCGTGCTAACCGTTTCCGGACATAGGGTGATTTCTGTGGCCGGCCCTGGGGCGAGTGAGACAGGGTTCTTTTGAGGCTGAAGGCACCAGGAAAGCCCGGAGCCCCAAGTCCTGTGCGGCAATGCAAGCGGTTTCTAGAGAGCTTTCAAACAAGGCACAGTTTTCCCTCGTGGCTCCTTGGGCACGTGTCTCACGTGGGTTCTCTTGTGTCAACCGTCTCCAGAGATATGGTGATTTCTGTGGCCGGCCCTGGGGCGAGTGAGACAGGGTTGTTTTGAGGCTGAAGGCACCAGGAAAGCCCGGAGCCCCAAGTACTGTGCGGCAATGCAAGCGGTTTCTAGAGAGCTTTCAAACAAGGCACAGTTTTCCCTCGTGGCTCCTTGGGCACGTGTCTCACGTGGCTTCCCTCGTGCTAACCGTTTCCGGACATAGGGTGATTTCTGTGGCCGGCCCTGGGGCGAGTGAGACAGGGTTCTTTTGAGGCTGAAGGCACCAGGAAAGCCCGGAGCCCCAAGTCCTGTGCGGCAATGCAAGCGGTTTCTAGAGAGCTTTCAAACAAGGCACAGTTTTCCCTCGTGGCTCCTTGGGCACGGGACTCACGTGGCTTCCCTTGTGTCAACCGTCTCCAGAGATATGGTGACTGTTGTGGCCGGCCCTGGGGCGAGTGAGACAGGGTTCTTTTGAGGCTGAAGGCACCAGGAAAGCCCGGAGCCCCAAGGACTGTGCTGGCAATGCAAGCGGTTTCTAGAGAGCTTTCAAGCAAGGCACAGTTTTCCCTCGTGGCTCCTTGGGCACGTGTCTCACCTGGCTTCCCTCGTGCTAACCGTTTCCGGACATAGGGTGATTTCTGTGGCCGGCCCTGGGGCGAGTGAGACAGGGTTCTTTTGAGGCTGAAGGTGCCAGGAAAGCCCGGAGCCCCAAGGTCTGTGCGGCAATGCAAGCGGTTTCTAGAGAGCTTTAAAACAAGGCACAGTTTTCCCTCGTGGCTCCTTGGGCACGGGACTCACGTGGGTTCTCTTGTGTCAACCGTCTCCAGAGATATGGTGATTTCTGTGGCCGGCCCTGGGGCGAGTGAGACAGGGTTCTTTTGAGGCTGAAGGCGCCAGGAAAGCCCGGAGCCCCAAGTCCTGTGTGGCAATGCAAGCGGTTTCTAGAGAGCTTTCAAACAAGGCACAGTTTTCCCTCGTGGCTCCTTGGGCACGGGACTCACGTGGCTTCCCTTGTGTCAACCGTCTCCAGAGATATGGTGAATTTTGTGGCCGGCCCTGGGGCGAGTGAGACAGGGTTGTTTTGAGGCTGAAGGCACCAGGAAAGCCCGGAGCCCCAAGTCCTGTGCTTGCAATGCAAGCGGTTTCTAGAGAGCTTTCAAACAAGGCACAGTTTTCCCTCGTGGCTCCTTGGGCACGTGTCTCACCTGGCTTCCCTCGTGCTAACCGTTTCCGGACATAGGGTGATTTCTGTGGCCGGCCCTGGGGCGAGTGAGACAGGGTTCTTTTGAGGCTGAAGGTGCCAGGAAAGCCCGGAGCCCCAAGGTCTGTGCGGCAATGCAAGCGGTTTCTAGAGAGCTTTAAAACAAGGCACAGTTTTCCCTCGTGGCTCCTTGGGCACGGGACTCACGTGGCTTCCCTTGTGTCAACCGTCTCCAGAGATATGGTGAATTTTGTGGCCGGCCCTGGGGCGAGTGAGACAGGGTTGTTTTGAGGCTGAAGGGCCCAGGAAAGCCCGGAGCCCCAAGTCCTGTGTGGCAATGCAAGCGGTTTCTAGAGAGCTTTAAAACAAGGCACAGTTTTCCCTCGTGGCTCCTTGGGCACGTGTCTCACCTGGCTTCCCTCGTGCTAACCGTTCCGGACATATGGTGATTTCTGTGGCCGGCCCTGGGGCGAGTGAGACAGGGTTGTTTTGAGGCTGAAGGCACCAGGAAAGCCCGGAGCCCCAAGGACTGTGCGGCAATGCAAGCGGTTTCTAGAGAGCTTTAAAACAAGGCACAGTTTTCCCTCGTGGCTCCTTGGGCACGGGACTCACGTGGCTTCTCTTGTGTCAACCGTCTCCAGAGATATGGTGATTTCTGTGGCCGGCCCTGGGGCGAGTGAGACAGGGTTGTTTTGAGGCTGAAGGCACCAGGAAAGCCCGGAGCCCCAAGTCCTGTGCGGCAATGCAAGCGGTTTCTAGAGAGCTTTAAAGCAAGGCACAGTTTTCCCTCGTGGCTCCTTGGGCACGTGTCTCACCTGGCTTCCCTCGTGCTAACCGTCTCCAGAGATATGGTGATTTCTGTGGCCGGCCCTGGGGCGAGTGAGACAGGGTTGTTTTGAGGCTGAAGGCACCAGGAAAGCCCGGAGCCCCAAGTCCTGTGCGGCAATGCAAGCGGTTTCTAGAGAGCTTTAAAACAAGGCACAGTTTTCCCTCGTGGCTCCTTGGGCACGGGACTCACGTGGGTTCTCTTGTGTCAACCGTCTCCAGAGATATGGTGAATTTTGTGGCCGGCCCTGGGGCGAGTGAGACAGGGTTGTTTTGAGGCTGAAGGCACCAGGAAAGCCCGGAGCCCCAAGGACTGTGCGGCAATGCAAGCGGTTTCTAGAGAGCTTTAAAACAAGGCACAGTTTTCCCTCGTGGCTCCTTGGGCACGGGACTCACGTGGCTTCTCTTGTGTCAACCGTCTCCAGAGATATGGTGATTTCTGTGGCCGGCCCTGGGGCGAGTGAGACAGGGTTGTTTTGAGGCTGAAGGCACCAGGAAAGCCCGGAGCCCCAAGTCCTGTGCGGCAATGCAAGCGGTTTCTAGAGAGCTTTAAAACAAGGCACAGTTTTCCCTCGTGGCTCCTTGGGCACGGGACTCAGGTGGCTTCTCTTGTGTCAACCGTCTCCAGAGATATGGTGACTTTTGTGGCCGGCCCTGGGGCGAGTGAGACAGGGTTGTTTTGAGGCTGAAGGCACCAGGAAAGCCCGGAGCCCCAAGTCCTGTGCGGCAATGCAAGCGGTTTCTAGAGAGCTTTCAAGCAAGGCACAGTTTTCCCTCGTGGCTCCTTGGGCACGTGTCTCACCTGGCTTCCCTCGTGCTAACCGTTTCCGGACATAGGGTGATTTCTGTGGCCGGCCCTGGGGCGAGTGAGACAGGGTTCTTTTGAGGCTGAAGGTGCCAGGAAAGCCCGGAGCCCCAAGGTCTGTGTGGCAATGCAAGCGGTTTCTAGAGAGCTTTAAAACAAGGCACAGTTTTCCCTCGTGGCTCCTTGGGCACGGGACTCACGTGGCTTCCCTTGTGTCAACCGTCTCCAGAGATATGGTGACTTTTGTGGCCGGCCCTGGGGCGAGTGAGACAGGGTTGTTTTGAGGCTGAAGGCACCAGGAAAGCCCGGAGCCCCAAGTCCTGTGCGGCAATGCAAGCGGTTTCTAGAGAGCTTTAAAACAAGGCACAGTTTTCCCTCGTGGCTCCTTGGGCACGGGACTCACGGTGGCTTCTCTTGTGTCAACCGTCTCCAGAGATATGGTGACTTTTGTGGCCGGCCCTGGGGCGAGTGAGACAGGGTTCTTTTGAGGCTGAAGGCACCAGGAAAGCCCGGAGCCCCAAGTACTGTGCGGCAATGCAAGCGGTTTCTAGAGAGCTTTAAAACAAGGCACAGTTTTCCCTCGTGGCTCCTTGGGCACGGGACTCACGTGGCTTCCTCTTGTGTCAACCGTCTCCAGAGATATGGTGATTTCTGTGGCCGGCCCTGGGGCGAGTGAGACAGGGTTCTTTTGAGGCTGAAGGCACCAGGAAAGCCCGGAGCCCCAAGGACTGTGCGGCAATGCAAGCGGTTTCTAGAGAGCTTTAAAACAAGGCACAGTTTTCCCTCGTGGCTCCTTGGGCACGGGACTCAGGTGGCTTCTCTTGTGTCAACCGTCTCCAGAGATATGGTGACTTTTGTGGCCGGCCCTGGGGCGAGTGAGACAGGGTTGTTTTGAGGCTGAAGGCACCAGGAAAGCCCGGAGCCCCAAGGACTGTGTGGGCAATGCAAGCGGTTTCTAGAGAGCTTTCAAGCAAGGCACAGTTTTCCCTCGTGGCTCCTTGGGCACGTGTCTCACCTGGCTTCCCTCGTGCTAACCGTTTCCGGACATAGGGTGATTTCTGTGGCCGGCCCTGGGGCGAGTGAGACAGGGTTCTTTTGAGGCTGAAGGTGCCAGGAAAGCCCCGAGCCCCAAGTCCTGTGCGGCAATGCAAGCGGTTTCTAGAGAGCTTTAAAACAAGGCACAGTTTTCCCTCGTGGCTCCTTGGGCACGGGACTCACGTGGCTTCCCTTGTGTCAACCGTCTCCAGAGATATGGTGAATTTTGTGGCCGGCCCTGGGGCGAGTGAGACAGGGTTGTTTTGAGGCTGAAGGCACCAGGAAAGCCCGGAGCCCCAAGTCCTGTGCGGCAATGCAAGCGGTTTCTAGAGAGCTTTCAAACAAGGCACAGTTTTCCCTCGTGGCTCCTTGGGCACGTGTCTCACCTGGCTTCCCTCGTGCTAACCGTTTCCGGACATAGGGTGATTTCTGTGGCCGGCCCTGGGGCGAGTGAGACAGGGTTCTTTTGAGGCTGAAGGTGCCAGGAAAGCCCGGAGCCCCAAGGACTGTGCGGCAATGCAAGCGGTTTCTAGAGAGCTTTAAAACAAGGCACAGTTTTCCCTCGTGGCTCCTTGGGCACGGGACTCACGTGGCTTCTCTTGTGTCAACCGTCTCCAGAGATATGGTGACTTTTGTGGCCGGCCCTGGGGCGAGTGAGACAGGGTTGTTTTGAGGCTGAAGGCACCAGGAAAGCCCGGAGCCCCAAGGACTGTGCGGCAATGCAAGCGGTTTCTAGAGAGCTTTCAAGCAAGGCACAGTTTTCCCTCGTGGCTCCTTGGGCACGTGTCTCACCTGGCTTCCCTCGTGCTAACCGTTTCCGGACATAGGGTGATTTCTGTGGCCGGCCCTGGGGCGAGTGAGACAGGGTTCTTTTGAGGCTGAAGGTGCCAGGAAAGCCCGGAGCCCCAAGGTCCTGTGCGGCAATGCAAGCGGTTTCTAGAGAGCTTTCAAACAAGGCACAGTTTTCCCTCGTGGCTCCTTGGGCACGGGACTCACCTGGCTTCCCTCGTGCTAACCGTTTCCGGACATAGGGTGATTTCTGTGGCCGGCCCTGGGGCGAGTGAGACAGGGTTCTTTTGAGGCTGAAGGCACCAGGAAAGCCCGGAGCCCCAAGGACTGTGCGGCAATGCAAGCGGTTTCTAGAGAGCTTTCAAGCAAGGCACAGTTTTCCCTCGTGGCTCCTTGGGCACGTGTCTCACCTGGCTTCCCTCGTGCTAACCGTTTCCGGACATAGGGTGATTTCTGTGGCCGGCCCTGGGGCGAGTGAGACAGGGTTGTTTTGAGGCTGAAGGCACCAGGAAAGCCCGGAGCCCCAAGTCCTGTGTGGCAATGCAAGCGGTTTCTAGAGAGCTGAT
>CANTUZ010000021.1:31868-96765 GCA_947846985.1 Fratercula arctica | reverse complement strand
TGTGATGTCACCAAGGCCAGGCTCCTACTGCGCTCTGATGTCAAAAAAGGGAGGTCTCTGACTGCCACATTATGTCACAAGTTTCAGGCTCTGACTGCCTGTGATGTCACAAAGGGCCAGCTCTGACTGCCCCCTTGTGTCAGAATGGGGGTCTCTGACTACCCTGTGACGCTACAAAGGGGGGCTCTGACTGCCCTGTCATGTCACCAAGGTGGGCTCTGACTGCCCCGTGATGTCACCAAGGTGGGGGGATCTCTGACTGTCATGTCATATCACAAAGAGGGGATCTCTTACTGCCCTGTGATTTCACAAAGTTTGTCTCTGACTGTCCTGTGATGTCACAAATGGGGCTCTGAGTGACCCGTGGTGTCACAAAGGGCAGGCTCTGACTATCCCGTGATGTCACAAGGAGGTTTCTGACTGCCCTGTGGTGTCACAAAGGGCGGGGTCTGACTGCCCTGTGGTGTCACAAAGGGGCGGGCTCTGATTTCCCTGTGGTTTCACCAAGGGCGGGCTCTGAATGCCTTGTGACGTCACCAAGGGCGGGCTGTGACTGCTCCGTGGTGTCACAAGGGGCGGGATCTGACTGCCCTGTCGTGTAACAAAGGGGGATCTGAGCGCGCAATGATCTCACAAAGAGCGTGATCTGAATGCCCTGTGATGCCAGATAGGGCGAGCTCTGACTGCCCCGTGAATTCACAAAGGGCGGGCTCAGACTGCCGTGTGATATCACCAAGGGCGGGCTCTAACTGCCCTTTGATGTCAAAAAGGGGGCCTTCGACTGCCCCGTGATGTCACAAAGGGTTGGTTCTGACTGCCCTGTGATGTCACCAAGGGGGTTCTCTGACTGCCCGTGGTGTCACAAAGGGCGGTCTCTGATTGCCCTGTGATGTCCCAAAGCGCGTCTCTGACTGTCATGTGGTTTCACAAAGGTGGGCTCTGACTGCCACGTCATGTCACAAAGGGGGGATCTCTGACTGCCCTGTGATTTCACAAAGTTTGTGTCTGACTGTCCTGTGATGTCACAAATGGGGGCTCTGACTGCCATGTGCTGTCACAAAGGGTGGGATCTAACTGCTCTGTGATGCCAATAGGGGAAAGCATGGCTTCTTTTAAAGCTCTCTGGCAATTGCTTGCATAGCCCCACAGACCTTGTTGCTCTGGGCTTTCCTGGCACCTTCAGCTTCAAAAACAGCCTTTCTCATTCGCACCAGGGCAGGCCTCAAAAATTACCATATGTCTGGAGATGGCTGCCACGCCCAAGCAGCCACCAGGGAAAACTGGGGCTTGTTTTAAAGCTCTCTGGGAACCGCTTCCATCGTCCATCAGAGCTTGGCTCTCCGTGCTTTCCTGGTGCCTTCAGCCTCAAAAGCAGCCTTTCTCACTTATTCCAGGGCCGGCCTCAAAAACAGCAAACGTCCCAAGATTGCTGCCACGCCCAAGCAGCCACGATGGAGAACCCTGGCTTGTTTTAAAGCTCTCTGGGAATTGCTTGCATTGCCCCCCACAGCTTGGAGATCCAGGCTTCCCTGGTGCCTTCAGCCTCAAAAGCAGCCTTTGTCACTCAGCCATGGCCAGTCTCAAAAACAGCAAATGTCCCAAGATTGCTGCCACGCCCAAGCAGCCACCAGGGGAAACCGTGGCTTGTTGTAAAGCTCTCTGGCAATTGCTTGCATAGCCCCACAGACCTTGTTGCTCTGGGCTTTCCTGGCACCTTCAGCTTCAAAAACAGCCTTTCTCATTCGCACCACGACAGGCCTCAAAAATTACCATATGTCTGGAGATGGCTGCCACGCCCAAGCAGCCACGAGGGAAAACTGGGGCTTCTTTTGGCTCTCTGTGCTTTCCTGGTGCCTTCAGCCTCAAAAGCAGCCTTTGTCACTCAGCCATGGCCAGTCTCAAAAACAGCAAACGTCCCAAGATTGCTGCCACGCCCAAGCAGCCACCAGGGAAAACCGTGGCTTCTTTTAAAGCTCCCTTAGAAGCGCTTCCATTGCCCACCAGAGCTTGGAGGTCCAGGCTTGCCTGGCACCTTCAGCCTGAAAAGCAGCCTTTGTCACTCACCCATGGAAGTCTCAAAAATAGCAAACGTCCCAAGATTGCTGCCACGCCCAAGCAGCCACCAGGGAATACCGTGGCTTCTTTTAAAGCTCCCTGGAAACCGCTTGCATCGCCCACCAGAGCTTGGAGAGCGAGGCTTGCCTGGCACCTTCAGGCTCAAAAACAGCCTTTCTCATTCGCCCTAGGGCCAGCCTCCAAAATAGCAAACATCCCTGGACTGCTGCCACGCCCAAGCAGCCACAAGGGGAAACCATGGCTTGTTTTGAAGCTCTCTCGGAACTGCTTCAATCGCCCACCAGAGCTTTGCTCTCCAGGGTTTCCTGGCGCCTTCAGCCTCAAAACCAGCCTTTCTCACTTGTTCCAGGGCCGGCCTCAAAAATAGCAAACGTCCCAAGATTGCTGCCACTCCCAAGCAGCCACGAGAGAATACCGTGGCTTGTTTTAAAGCTCTCTGGGAACCGCTTCCATTGCCCACCAGAGCTTTGCTCTCCAGGCTGGCCTGCCACATTCAGCCTCAAAACCAGCCTTTCTCACTTGTTCCAGGGCTGGCCTCAAAAATAGCAAACGTCCCAAGATTGCTGCCACGCCCAAGCAGCCACCAGGGGAAACCGTGGCTTCTTTTAAACCTCTCTGGCAATTGCTTGCATAGCGCCACAGACCTTGTAGCTCTGGGCTTTCCTGGCACCTTCAGCTTCAAAAACAGCCTTTCTCGTTCGCACCAGGGCAGGCCTCAAAAATTACCATATGTCTGGAGATGGCTGCCACGCCCAAGCAGCCACCAGGGAAAACTGGGGCTTGTTTTAAAGCTCTCTGGGAACCGCTTCCATCGTCCATCAGAGCTTGGCTCTCCGTGCTTTCCTGGTGCCTTCAGCCTCAAAACCAGCCTTTCTCACTTATTCCAGGGCCCCCGTCAACAATAGCAAACGTCCCAAGACTGCTGCCACGCCCAAGCAGCCACGAGGGAGAACCGTGGCTTGTTGTAAGGCTCTCTGGGAACCGCTTGCATTGCCTCATAGAGCTTGGGGCTCTGGGCTTTCCTGGTAACTTCAGGTTCAAAACCAGCCTTTCTCACTCGCCCCACAGCCAGTCTCAACAATAGCAAACGTCCCAAGATTGCTGCCACGCCCAAGCAGCCATCAGGGAAAACTGGGGCTTGTTTTAAAGCTCTCTGGGAACCGCTTCCATTGCCTACCAGAGCTTTGCTCTCCAGGCTTTCCTGGCGCCTTCAGCCTCAAAACCAACGTTTCTCACTTATTCCACGATTGGCCTCAAAAATAGCAAACGTCCCAAGATTGCTGCCACGCCCAAGCAGCCACCAGGGAATACCATGGCTTGTTTTAAAGCTCTCTGGGAACCACTTCCATCGTCCATCAGATCTTGGAGATCCAGACTTGCCTGGCAGCTTCAGCCTGAAAAGCAACCTTTGTCACTCACCCATGGAAGTCTTAAAAATAGCGAACGTCCCAAGACTGCTGCCATGCCCAAGCAGCCACGAGGGGAAACTCTGTCTTGTTTTAAAGCTCTCTGGGAAGCGGTTCTATCACGTACCAGAGCTTGGAGATCCAGGCTGGCCTGCCACATTCAG
The DNA here is from genome assembly GCA_947846985.1 of Fratercula arctica. Classification (NCBI taxonomy): domain Eukaryota; kingdom Metazoa; phylum Chordata; class Aves; order Charadriiformes; family Alcidae; genus Fratercula; species Fratercula arctica. The sequence continues at coordinate 93,119 of CANTUZ010000021.1, read as the reverse complement.
CCTCAAAACCAGCCTTTCTCACTTGTTCCAGGACGGGCCTCAAAAAAGCAAACGTCCCAAGATTGCTGCCACGCCCAAGCAGCCACCAGGGAAAAGTGGGGCTTCTTTTAAAGCTCTCTCGGAACCGCTTCCATCGTCCATCAGAGCTTGGCTCTCCGTGCTTTCCTGGTGCCTTTAGCCTCAAAAGCAGCCTTTCTCACTTATTCCAGGCCCCCCTTCAACAATAGCAAACGTCCCAAGATTGCTGTCACACCCAAGCGGCCACGAGGGGAAACCATGGCTTCTTTTAAAGCTCTTTGGGAACTGCTTCCATCGTCCATCAGAGCTTGGCTCTCCGTGCTTTCCTGGTGCCTTCAGCCTCAAAAGCAGCCTTTGTCACTCAGCCATGGCCAGTCTCAAAAACAGTAAACGTCCCAAGATTGCTGCCACGCCCAAGCAGCCGCGAGGGAATACCATGGCTTGTTTTAAAGCTCTCTGGGAATTGCTTGCATAGCCCCACAGACCTTGTTGCTCTGGGCTTTCCTGGCACCTTCAGCTTCAAAAACAGCCTTTCTCATTCGCACCAGGGCAGGCCTCAAAAATTACCATATGTCTGGAGATTGCTGCCATGCCCAAGCAGCCACCAGGGAGAACCGTGGCTTGTTTTAAAGCTCTCTGGGAACCGCTTCCATCGTCCATCAGAGCTTGGCTCTCCGTGCTTTCCTGGTGCCTTCAGCCTCAAAAGCAGCCTTTGTCACTCAGCCATGGCCAGTCTCAAAAACAGCAAATGTCCCAAGATTGCTGCCATGCCCAAGCAGCCACCAGGGAAAACCATGGCTTGGTTTAAAGCTCTCTGGGAACCGCTTCCATCGCCCACCAGAGCTTTGCTCTCCAGCCTTTCCTGGCACCTTCAGCCTCAAAACCAGCCTTTCTCACTTATTCCACGTTTGGCCTCAAAAATAGCAAACGTCCCAAGATTGCTGCCATGCCCAAGCATCCACCTGTTGACGCGGAAGGCTTGAGCAATAACATGCAGACCAATGTGATCAGGTTAATGCCACTTTATTCAACCTAAGTGTTACATTTATAGTATTATGATTTCTGTTCACGCGCTCTAACTCCTACTAATTGGCTGCATGTTATCCTCACGAGCTGTCCACGCGCTTAATTCTTTCTTGTCATTGATCAACCTTTCTTGACATATGATGTTTTCAATTCCTTTGTTACACTTCTTTCTGGTCAGCACCTCCTTATCTCATGTCCGACAGTAACCTTTCTTAAACTCATGTCAAGGCAGGCCTACACAGCTGCTACCAACTCCTCAGTGCTTGGAGTGTTCATAGGGTGACCTCGTTGTATTAGAAATCCTTCCACAGATCCCCCTTTTTGTTTTTGAACACTCCAAGACTCTTCAGTTGCAAGCATTACTTGATTAAACCATATTTTTCTTACCATGCGCTCCAAGCCTCTTTGCAAACAATAGAACAGACAAGGAACAATTAACAACACAACAAATACCATGATCAAAATCATTACACCTATCTTTAAAAGGGACGCAACCCAGCCTGTGATTCCCCATCCTTTGAGCAGTCCTGTAAGCCAATGCCAGCTACTCTCTATCTCCACAATTCCCCCTTTTTTATTTTTTATGCAACAGAAAGCTTGATTAATCATTTTTTGCACTATTTTCTGTAAGCAGCCTAAAATACAGCACATGACAAGGATTGGATGACAAAGATGACATGTGTAGAAAATTTAAAACATAAGTTACTTTATACAATTGCTCTTGAGGTGTCATACCAACAGGATTCCCCCTTTTTTGTTTATCAAGCATGGTTTTTAAGGTATGATGAATACGTTTCAGAATTTCTTGCCCAGTTGGGGAATGAGGAATACCGGTGACATGTTTGATACCCCTTGTCTGTAAAGAGGCCTGTATTTTAGCAAACACATAAGCTGGTCTGTTATCAGTTTTTACAGTTTTTGGTACTCCCATGACTGCAATGCATTGCAACTAATGTCGAATAACATCACGAGCCTTCTCTCCTATATGAGCACTAGCTACAACAAGGTGAGAAAACAGATCAATTGAAACATGTACATAGCACAAATGTCCAAATTCTATAATGTGCATAACATCGGATTGCCAAAGTTCATCAGGTGTAAGCCCTCGCAGGGTAATCCCCGCAAATGATGGCAGAGGAGCCAGCTGCTGACAGCGCAAATGACCCTGCAAAATCAATCATGCTAACATTTCAATCATCATAGTTACTGGTTTTGAAAAGATATGTGGCAAAAATACCCACTCTAATGCAGTCAGGCTCTTTGCGAGTGTATCATCCCACTGTCCTATCAGGGCGTAAGGTTGAAATTTTTGATGTATCATAAACAAATATACAATGTGCTGTAATGCCTTCTGAGCTGTTGGGGTTAATGAACGTGGAACCTACCAGGGAGGGGGGGCGGGCAGACACAGCACTTCAGGGCGTCCCCTGTATCTTCAAAGTGCGCTCATGTCTAACCCCCTCTCTCCGACCCGAGACAGCCCCCTTATATCCTGCCCTGGACTGAGTGGAAAAGTACAGGCTAGGGTCACTGCATGCGTGGCCAGCGCATGCCGCGAGCCTCACCAGACTCATGATCCAGCTTTGCTAACTGCGGATGTCTGATACCTGACTACCTTGTACTCCCTTCTTGTTATCTTCTTCTTTGAAAGTTAGGTTCTCATGGATACAGATATAGTTTTTCAGCAACAGTACTGAGTCCCTTTTTCCCTACATGTATACTGGGTTTGGTTCAACTAGTAATTCTCTGTCGTGTCTCACTCGAACCATCCTCTATTATCCTTTACAAATGCCACCCCGTGGCCCATAGTTGGGACACAATCATAGTTTATAACTCGTACAAGGGTATGATGCAAAGCGACATCTGCAACTGATCGTATAATGCTTATTAAACATAGCAAATAGCATACTAAACATAACAGACAGATTCCTTCCACACAGGCAATGAGTATAATTTCCTTCAACCAACCCCACCCCCAAGTCCATCCAGCAAAGAGATTTCACCCAGTGGTCTCTACAAGTTGCTGGCTGTCGGTGCAGTTCTTGCAACTGGGCATGGAGCGGTCACTTAGATTCATACAACACAGTCCTTTAAAATCTTGACAACTGTGTCCGTGAGCTAAAAGCAAAAAATCAATAGCAGCTCTGTTTTGCAGCATTGCATGTTGAATACTATCTACATCTAGCAATAACTCAGAAACAGCTGTACTAGTAGCATTGCTAAATTTATCCCTGGCAGCGAGAGTCTTTGTTATCAAGAATTCTTGGCAGCAAAAGAGTCCTTGTTAGCAAGAGCACATGCGGACTCCCTGTTCTTGCTGGTACTGTGCTTTGATCTTCTTCCACAACAGGCCAAGATTCTCAGGCAGCTAGATAAGGTGTCCTTGAGTCCATTACAGACTTATGTCATCTATGTGTTTTTCTTGCAAGCACCCAAAACTGAACAACAGTTAGTGTGATATATGTGTTTTCCAGCACCCAGGTGCGAGTCCCTTGAGCATATTTACAATCCTCCTTGCTGATCTTCCATTGCTTTCCCATATTCCACCCCCCCCGCTCAAGAGACCGCTTCTGCTGGGGTTCATTTAGTCTCACAGAGTATAACACAGAGTAATTTACAAAGGCGTGCAATAACATATATACATATAGGAAAAAAAACACCCCAAAACATATCTCTATAGTACTGCTTGAATCAGGTGTCCTATTTCTCTTTTTCTGACACTTCCTCGTAGCACATATAGTATACTTTTGTTCCCTTTGGGTTTTTTTTCTTTTTTTTCTTTTTTTTTCTTTTTTTTTCTTTTTTTTTTTTTTTCCCCATCTCTTACGGCTGACATAAAAGTCTGCCTTGCAACAAGAGCTCACCCTTAAGTTTCTCATTTTCCTACAGAGCATCCTATAGATTTTGGCTTAACTCCTTTTCCCAATCAACCATGATCTTATAGGCAAACAACCAGTCATACGCCCTGCATGGGTAAGCCGTTCCCGAGAGCGTAAGCATGTCGGCTGGCGAAAACTCCCCCAATATTTCAGGACTTCCATCGGTTCTACGGCCCATCATGGTCTATCTACCTGGGGTGCACTCGCCTTACATCTGAACATTGTGTATATACAAACTTCTTCGCTTGACAGTGTGTCAGCCCTAGTCATGTACGAGAACAGTACCACACCGGGCAGAACACCTGCTCAAGCGGAGTCACCAAATGACACTGCACACAGCAACAAACAAACAGTAGCACAGATGCTGATCAGCAGATATAAATTGGCGCCCACACACATTTACACAGCAGACATACAAAAACACCACTTCTATCTCAGGGAGAGGGCTGGGAAGGGGAGGGGGTGAGGCGGACGGCGGTGGGAGCAAAGCGGCTCCGGCTCCGTCCTTCTCCCCCGACATTCTGAAAATACACTGCAATACCCTGATTCCAGCTGCGCACGCATAAGCGGTTGAGAAGGAGGAACAGACGTGATACCTGGCGCAAATGGAGGAGTTTTAAGAATGGAGGAACGCGATAACAACTTTCGTCTCTGTTGCTGTAAAATCTCCTCCGCAGTTGTAGCAGAGGCAGCCATAGCTTTAATTGGGGTTAAAGGTGGACATAAATCAGGTTCAGTCTCTGGATTTATTGGGCCAGGATCAAAGGGATCTTCTGGCTCTTCACCTCCTGAATTCTGTTTTTGGTAATGTTTTTCAGAATTGGGAATTTGAGCATATTTAGGCTGAGGGTCTGCAACTGGGGGTGTCATTTCAAAAGACTGAGGTTCCTTTGGGGGAGCTTGTGGTGCCCCTCTAGCAACCCCTTGCAGGGCTTGCTCTGCAGGATGCATTGTTTGTATGGCAGTGTATACAGTTCGCCAAGTAACTATTATTCCTCTGGCAAGGACAAGCGCAGCGTCTCCTGCGTTTGCAATTCCTCCCCCACTTTTAGCCGCTGAGCCAAATCGTAGGACCACCCTTCAGGGAACCATAAGCAATAATCACGTATCCATACAAGCAAAAAAATTCCAAGTCAAATACTCATTTGCATCCTATGAACCCATCTCCGCTTCTTCTAGCATAGTACAAATCCATCTCCTCACTTTCTATTCTTTAACACTATCTCCCTTTTCTGATACATTACACGCATATCCCCAGACTCGTCCGCTGCTGCCCCAGACAGATCACCCATTCCCGGACTCCCACACACCCTCTCCTCAACTGCCTGCAAACCCTCCTTGATAACCTCATGAGCCTTTTTATAAGCAGCCCGTATCGCGCCCGCTTTCAAACCCTTATCAATTCTCTGCATTTCCACAAGCAATTGCTGCATAGTGTTCTGTTGTTCGCAGAGAGCGTCACGGAGCTCCGCAGTATCTTTAGGTGGATAGATGGTTTTTGGACGAACGTCCTCAGAGGATGATGATGTTTCCATAGGCTGAGGAGAGTCGGGGGGAACCTGCGTGGATGACTCCGGTAGACCAGAGTACGGTGGAGCGGTCGGTTGCGGAGGCATGAGAGGTGGTGGCGGTGGTGGCAAAAATGTCCATCCGTCAGACGCCCCCCAGAACTCCTTTTCTGACTGCTTTATTACAGGAAATGCATTGGAGAACGAACTGTTTCCCTCTTCCCCAGCTGCATCTAACAACCTCCGGGCTGCGGCGGCAATAACAGCTGATCCATGCACGCCTGCAGTCAGTCCCTTCACCTGTCGATAAGTGCCTGCCAGGTTCCGGGCTTCCTTATACTCTGACTGCACTGCTTCCCACATTTCCACTCCAATTCGAGTCCATGTTGAAAGGTCAAAAAACTGAGTCGGATCTCTAAGCAATCCTCATCGTCGGCACCAAGATAGTTGTTCCAGTAAAGCACTCTCACTAAGGTTTTCACCGGCATTTTTTGCCAGCTGCAGCAAACTTTGTACTGCTGCCTTTTCCACGGCTGATACAGCCAAACCCATACTACCGTTCCCAATCTAGGTGGCTCCCACTTCCCGTGGGGTTGCAGATCCGCTCCTGCCTCTCTCAGGCAGCCCGGCTTACTTCATCCCACAACACTGCCCGTATTTTAGCCCAAGTATCCTGGGCAAAGGCAGCCGCCACCGTGGGAAAAAGCCCCTTCTCTCTTGCCCATACTAAAAGTGACTTCAAAGAGGCAGAATCATATTTCAGTCCTCTCATAGAGAGCATATGTTGGAGGAACTTAACAAGAGCCTCTTCTTCTTTTGAGGTTGCAGACCCCATCTCCTCCCGACCGCCTGCCTGATCAGAGCAGGATTTCCCTTTTTTGATGCGCTAGCGTCTTCCCGAGTGCCGGGGCAGCACTCACCTTTCGACCGCTTCTTCCGCCCCCTCCGATTGCCGGCTGGATTTCTGGGTAGATGCAGTCCCAAAAAACCGATCTGAGGGTCCCTGTTCAGGCGCCACTTGTTGACGCAGAAGGCTCGAGCAATAACATGCAGACCAATGTGATCAGGTTAATGCCACTTTATTCAACCTAAGTGTTACATTTACAGTATTATGATTTCTGTTCACGCGCTCTAACTCCTACTAATTGGCTGCATGTTATCCTCACGAGCTGTCCACGCGCTTAATTCTTTCTTGTCATTGGTCAACCTTTCTTGACGTATGATGTTTTCAATTCCTTTGTTACATTTCTTTCTGGTCAGCACCTCCTTATCTCATGTCCGACAGTAACCTTTCTTAAACTCATGTCAAGGTAGGCCTACACAGCAGCTACCAACTCCTCAGTGCTTGGAGTGTTCATAGGGTGACCTCGTTGTATTAGAAATCCTTCCACAGCCACCAAGGGAAAACCGTGGCTTGTTTTAAAGCTCTCTGGGAACCGCTTCCATCGTCCATCAGAGCTTGGAGATCCAGGCTTCCCTGTACATTCAGCCTCAAAACCAGCCTTTCTCATTTATTCCAGGGCCCCCTTCAAAAATAGCAAACATTCCAAGATTAAGCAGCCACGAGGGAGAACCCTGGCTTCTTTTAAAGCTCTCTGGGATCCGCTTCCATTGCCCCCCACAGCTTCGAGATCCAGGCTTCCCTGGTGCCTTCAGCCTCAAAAGCAGCCTTTGTCACTCAGCCATGGCCAGTCTCAAAAACAGCAAACGTCCCAAGATTGCTGCCACGCCCAAGTAGCCACGACGGAATACCGTGGCTTGTTTTAAAGCTCTCTGGGAAGCGCTTCCATCGTCCATCAGAGCTTGGCACTCCGTGCTTTCCTGGTGCCTTCAGCCTCAAAACCAACGTTTCTCACTTATTCCACGTTTGGCCTCAAAAATAGCAAACGTCCCAAGATTGCTGCCACGCCCAAGCAGCCACCGGGGAAAACCGTGGCTTGTTATAAAGCTCTCTGGGAATCGCTTCCATTCACCCCCACAGCTTGGAGATCCAGGGTTTCCTGGTGCCTTCAGCCTCAAAAGCAGCCTTTGTCACTCAGCCATGGCCAGTCTCAAAAACAGCAAACGTCCCAAGATTGCTGCCACGCCCAAGCAGCCACCAGGGAATACCATGGCTTCTTCTAAAGCTCTCTGGGAACCGCTTCCATCGCCCAGCAGAGCTTTGCTCTCCAGGCTTTCCTGGTGCCTTCAGCCTCAAAACCAACATTTCCCACTTATTCCACCTTTGGCCTCCAAAATAGCAAACGTCCCAAGATTGCTGCCACACCCAAGCAGCCACCAGGGAATACCATGGCTTCTTCTAAAGCTCTCTGGGAACCGCTTCCATCGCCCACCAGAGCTTTGCTCTCCAGGCTTTCCTGGTGCCTTCAGCCTCAAAACCAACATTTCCCACTTATGCCACCTTTGGCCTCCAAAATAGCAAACGTCCCAAGATTGCTGCCACACCCAAGCAGCCACCAGGGAAAACCGTGGCTTGTTTTAAAGCTCCCTTGGAAGCGCTTCCACTGCCCACGAGAGCTTGGCTCTCCGTGCTTTCCTGGCTCCTTCAGCCTCAAAACCAGCCTTTCTCACTTATTCCAGGGCCCCCTTCAACAATAGCAAACGTCCCAAGATTGCTGCCACGCCCAAGTAGCCACGACGGAATACCGTGGCTTGTTTTAAAGCTCTCTGGGAAGCGCTTCCATCGTCCATCAGAGTTTGGCTCTCCGTGATTTCCTGGTGCCTTCAGCTTCAGAAGCAGCCTTTCTCATTCGCACCAGGGCAGGCCTCAAAAATTACCATATGTCTGGAGATGGCTCCCACGCCCAAGCAGCCACCAGGGAAAACTGGGGCTTCTTTTAAAGCTCCCTTGGAAGCGCTTCTATTGCCCACCAGAGCTTGGAGAACGAGGCTTGCCTGGCACCTTCAGGCTCAAAACCAGCCTTTCTCATTCGCCCTAGGGCCAGCCTCCAAAATAGCAAACGTCCCAAGACTGCTGCCACGCCCAAGCAGCCACAAGGGACAACTGTGGCTTGTTTTAAAGCTCTCTGGGAAGCGCTTCCATCGCCCACCAGAGCTTGGAGATCCAGGCTGGCCTGCCACATTCAGCCTCAAAACCAACCTTTCTCAATTGTTCCAGGGCTGGCCTCCAAAATAGCAAACGTCCCAAGACTGCTGCCACGCCCAAGCAGCCACAAGGGAATACCGTGGCTTGTTTTAAAGCTCTCTGGGAAGCGCTTCCATCGTCCATCAGAGCTTGGCTCTCCGTGCTTTTCTGGTGCCTTCAGCCTCAAAAGCAGCCTTTGTCACTCACCCATGGCCAGTCTCAAAAACAGAGAAGGTCCCAAGGTTGCTGCCACGCCCAAGCAGCCACAAGGGTAAACAATGGCTTGTTTTGAAGCTCTCTGGGAACCGCTTCCATCGTCCATCAGAGCTTGGCTCTCCAGGTTTTTCTGGTGCCTTCAGCCTCAAAACCAACGTTTCTCACTTATTCCAGGGGCCCCTTCAACAATAGCAAACGTCCCAAGATTGCTGCCACGCCCAAGCAGCCACCAGGGAAAACCGTGGCTTGGTTTAAAGCTCCCTGGAAACCGCTTGCATCGCCCACCAGAGCTTGGAGATCCAGGCTGGTCTGGCACATTCAGCCTCAAAACCAACCTTTCTCACTTGTTCCAGGGCCAGCCTCCAAAACAGCAAACATCCCAAGATTGCTGCCACGCCCAAGCAGCCACAAGGGGAAACCATGGCTTGTTTTGAAGCTCTCTCGGAACCGCTTCCATCGACCAGCAGAGCTTTGCTGTCCAGGCTTTCCTGGCGCCTTCAGCCTCAAAACCATCGTTTCTCACTTATTCCACGATTGGCCTCAAAAATACCAAACGTCCCAAGATTGCTGCCACACCCAAGCAGCCACCAGGGAATACCGTGGCTTGTTTTAAAGCTCCCTTGGAAGTGCTTCCATCGCTCATGAGAGCTTTGCTCTCCAGGTTTTTCTGGTGCCTTCAGCCTCAAAACCAACGTTTCTCACTTATTCCACGTTTGGCCTCAAAAACAGCAAACATCCAAGGATTGCTGCCACGCCCAAGCAGCCACGAGAGAATACCGTGGCTTGTTTTAAAGCTCCATTGGAAGCGCTTGCATCGCCAACCAGAGCTTGGAGAGCGAGGCTGGCCTGCCACTTTCAGCCTCAAAACCAGCCTTTCTCACTTGTTCCAGGGACGGTCTCAAAAATAGCAAACGTCCCAAGATTGCTGCCACGCCCAAGCAGGCGCGAGGGAATACCGTGGCTTCTTTTAAAGCTCTCTGGGAATTGCTTGCATAGCCCCACAGACCTTGTTGCTCTCGGCTTTCCTGGCACCTTCAGCTTCAGAAGCAGCCTTTCTCATTCGCAGCAGGGCAGGCCTCAAAAATTACCATATGTCTGGAGATGGCTGCCACGCCCAAGCAGCCACCAGGGAAAACTGGGGCTTCTTTTAAAGCTCCCTTTGAAGCGCTTCTATTGCCCACCACAGCTTGGAGAACGAGGCTTGCCTGGCACCTTCAGGCTCAAAACCAGCCTTTCTCATTCGCCCTAGGGCCAGCCTCCAAAATAGCAAACGTCCCAAGATTGCTGCCACGCCCAAGCAGCCACCAGGGAAAACCATGGCTTGGTTTAAAGCTCCCTTGGAAGCACTTCCACTGCCCACCAGAGCTTGGCTCTCCGTGCTTTCCTGGCTCCTTCAGCCTCAAAACCAGCCTTTCTCACTTCTACCCGGGCCCCCTTCAACAATAGCAAACGTCCCAAGATTGCTGCCACGCCCAAGCAGCCACGAGGGAAAACCGTGGCTTCTTTTAAAGCTCCCTTGGAAGCGCTTCTATTGCCCACCAGAGCTTGGAGAGCGAGGCTTGCCTGGCACCTTCAGGCTCAAAACCAGCCTTTCTCATTCGCCCTAGGGCCAGCCTCCAAAACAGCAAACATCCCAAGATTGCTGCCACGCCCAAGGAGCCACGAGGGAAAACTGTGCCTTGTTTTAAAGCTCTCTAGAAACCGCTTGCATTGCCACACAGGACTTGGGGCTCCGGGCTTTCCTGGTGCCTTCAGCCTCAAAACAACCCTGTCTCACTCGCCCCAGGGCCGGCCACAAAAGTCACAATATCTCTGGAGATGGTTGACACAAGAGAAGCCACGTGAGTCCCGTGCCCAAGGAGCCACGAGGGAAAACTGTGCCTTGTTTTAAAGCTCTCTAGAAACCGCTTGCATTGCCACACAGGACTTGGGGCTCCGGGCTTTCCTGGTGCCTTCAGCCTCAAAACAACCCTGTCTCACTCGCCCCAGGGCCGGCCAGTAAAATTACCATATCTCTGGAGATGGTTGACACAAGAGAAGCCACGTGAGTCCCGTGCCCAAGGAGCCACGAGGGAAAACTGTGCCTTGTTTTAAAGCTCTCTAGAAACCGCTTGCATTGCCACACAGGACTTGGGGCTCCGGGCTTTCCTGGTGCCTTCAGCCTCAAAACAACCCTGTCTCACTCGCCCCAGGGCCGGCCACAAAATTTACATATCTCTGGAGACGGTTGACACAAGGGAAGCCACGTGAGTCCCGTGCCCAAGGAGCCACGAGGGAAAACTGTGCCTTGTTTTAAAGCTCTCTAGAAACCGCTTGCATTGCCACACAGGACTTGGGGCTCCGGGCTTTCCTGGTGCCTTCAGCCTCAAAACAACCCTGTCTCACTCGCCCCAGGGCCGGCCACAAAATTTACATATCTCTGGAGATGGTTGACACAAGGGAAGCCACGTGAGCACCGTGCCCAAGGAGCCACGAGGGAAAACTGTGCCTTGTTTTAAAGCTCTCTAGAAACCGCTTGCATTGCCACACAGGACTTGGGGCTCCGGGCTTTCCTGTGCCTTCAGCCTCAAAACAACCCTGTCTCACTCGCCCCAGGGCCGGCCAGTAAAATTACCATATCTCTGGAGATGGTTGACACAAGGGAAGCCACGTGAGTCCCGTGCCCAAGGAGCCACGAGGGAAAACTGTGCCTTGTTTTAAAGCTCTCTAGAAACCGCTTGCATTGCCACACAGGACTTGGGGCTCCGGGCTTTCCTGGTGCCTTCAGCCTCAAAACAACCCTGTCTCACTCGCCCCAGGGCCGGCCACAAAAATTACCATATCTCTGGAGACGGTTGACACAAGAGAAGCCACGTGAGTCCCGTGCCCAAGGAGCCACGAGGGAAAACTGTGCCTTGTTTTAAAGCTCTCTAGAAACCGCTTGCATTGCCACACAGGACTTGGGGCTCCGGGCTTTCCTGGTGCCTTCAGCCTCAAAACAACCCTGTCTCACTCGCCCCAGGGCTGGCCAGTAAAATTACCATATCTCTGGAGATGGTTGACACAAGGGAAGCCACGTGAGACCCGTGCCCAAGGAGCCACGAGGGAAAACTGTGCCTTGTTTTAAAGCTCTCTAGAAACCGCTTGCATTGCCACACAGGACTTGGGGCTCCGGGCTTTCCTGGTGCCTTCAGCCTCAAAACAACCCTGTCTCACTCGCCCCAGGGCCAGACACAAAAATTACCATATCTCCGGAGACGGTTGACACAAGGGAAGCCACGTAACACACGTGCCCAAGGAGCCACGAGGGAAAACTGTGCCTTGTTTTAAAGCTCTCTAGAAACCGCTTGCATTGCCACACAGGACTTGGGGCTCCGGGCTTTCCTGGTGCCTTCAGCCTCAAAACAACCCTGTCTCACTCGCCCCAGGGCTGGCCAGTAAAATTACCATATCTCTGGAAATGGTTGACACAAGGGAAGCCACGTGAGTCCCGTGCCCAAGGAGCCACGAGGGAAAACTGTGCCTTGTTTTAAAGCTCTCTAGAAACCGCTTGCATTGCCACACAGGACTTGGGGCTCCGGGCTTTCCTGGTGCCTTCAGCCTCAAAACAACCCTGTCTCACTCGCCCCAGGGCCGGCCACAAAATTACCATATCTCTGGAGATGGTTGACACAAGGGAAGCCACGTGAGACCGTGCCCAAGGAGCCACGAGGGAAAACTGTGCCTTGTTTTAAAGCTCTCTAGAAACCGCTTGCATTGCCACACAGGACTTGGGGCTCCGGGCTTTCCTGGTGCCTTCAGCCTCAAAACAACCCTGTCTCACTCGCCCCAGGGCCTGGCCAGTAAAAATTACCATATCTCTGGAGACGGTTGACACAAGGGAAGCCACGTAACACTCGTGCCCAAGGAGCCACGAGGGAAAACTGTGCCTTGTTTTAAAGCTCTCTAGAAACCGCTTGCATTGCCACACAGGACTTGGGGCTCCGGGCTTTCCTGTTGCCTTCAGCCTCAAAACAACCCTGTCTCACTCGCCCCAGGGCCGGCCACAGAAAGTCACCATATCTCCGGAGACGGTTGACACAAGAGAAGCCACGTGAGTCCCGTGCCCAAGGAGCCACGAGGGAAAACTGTGCCTTGTTTTAAACATCTCTAGAAACCGCTTCCATCGCCGCACAGGACCTTGGGGCTCCGGGCTTTCCTGGTGCCTTCAGCCTCAAAACAACCCTGTCTCACTCGCCCCAGGGCCGGCCACAGAAATCACCCTATGTCCGGAAACGATTAGCACGAGGGAAGCCAGGGGAGTCCCGTGCCCAAGGAGCCTACGAGGGAAAACTGTGCCTTGTTTTAAAGCTCTCTAAAAACCGCTTGCATTGCCACACAGGACTTGGGGCTCCGGGCTTTCCTGGTGCCTTCAGCCTCAAAACAACCCTGTCTCACTCGCCCCAGGACTGGCCAGTAAAATTACCATATCTCTGGAAATGGTTGACACAAGAGAAGCCACGTGAGTCCCGTGCCCAAGGAGCCACGAGGGAAAACTGTGGCTTGTTTTAAAGCTCTCTAAAAACCGCTTGCATTGCCACATAGGACCTGGGGCTCCGGGCTTTCCTGGCACCTTCAGCCTCAAAACAACCCTGTCTCACTCGCCCCAGGGCCGGCCACAAAAGTCACCATATCTCTGGAGATGGTTGACACGAAGAGAAGCCACCTGAGACCGGGCCCAAGGAGCCACGAGGGAAAACTGTGCCTTGTTTGAAAGCTCTCTAGAAACCGCTTGCATTGCCACACAGGACTTGGGGCTCCAGGCTTTCCTGGTGCCTTCAGCCTCAAAACAACCCTGTCTCACTCGCCCCAGGGCCTGGCCAGTAAAATTACCATATCTCTGGAAATGGTTGACACAAGGGAAGCCACGTGAGTCCCGTGCCCAAGGAGCCACGAGGGAAAACTGTGCCTTGTTTTAAAGCTCTCTAAAAACCGCTTGCATTGCCACACAGGACTTGGGGCTCCGGGCTTTCCTGGTGCCTTCAGCCTCAAAACAACCCTGTCTCACTCGCCCCAGGGCCGGCCACAAAAATTACCATATCTCTGGAGATGGTTGACACAAGGGAAGCCACGTGAGACCCGTGCCCAAGGAGCCACGAGGGAAAACTGTGCCTTGTTTTAAAGCTCTCTAGAAACCGCTTGCATTGCCACACAGGACTTGGGGCTCCGGGCTTTCCTGGTGCCTTCAGCCTCAAAACAACCCTGTCTCACTCGCCCCAGGGCCGGCCACAGAAAATTACCATATCTCCTGGAGAATGGTTGACACAAGGGAAGCCACGTGAGTCCCGTGCCCAAGGAGCCACGAGGGAAAACTGTGCCTTGTTTTAAAGCTCTCTAGAAACCGCTTGCATTGCCACACAGGACTTGGGGCTCCGGGCTTTCCTGGTGCCTTCAGCCTCAAAACAACCCTGTCTCACTCGCCCCAGGGCCGGCCACAAAATTACCATATCTCTGGAGACTGGTTGACACAAGGGAAGCCACGTGAGTCCCGTGCCCAAGGAGCCACGAGGGAAAACTGTGCCTTGTTTTAAAGCTCTCTAGAAACCGCTTGCATTGCCACACAGGACTTGGGGCTCCGGGCTTTCCTGGTGCCTTCAGCCTCAAAACAACCCTGTCTCACTCGCCCCAGGGCCGGCCACAAAATTACCATATCTCTGGAGATGGTTGACACAAGGGAAGCCACGTGAGACCCGTGCCCAAGGAGCCACGAGGGAAAACTGTGCCTTGTTTTAAAGCTCTCTAGAAACCGCTTGCATTGCCACACAGGACTTGGGGCTCCGGGCTTTCCTGGTGCCTTCAGCCTCAAAACAACCCTGTCTCACTCGCCCCAGGGCCGGCCACAAAAATTACCATATCTCTGGAGATGGTTGACACAAGGGAAGCCACGTGAGTCCCGTGCCCAAGGAGCCACGAGGGAAAACTGTGCCTTGTTTTAAAGCTCTCTAGAAACCGCTTGCATTGCCACACAGGACTTGGGGCTCCGGGCTTTCCTGGTGCCTTCAGCCTCAAAACAACCCTGTCTCACTCGCCCCAGGGCCGGCCACAAAAATTACCATATCTCTGGAGACGGTTGACACAAGGGAAGCCACGTAACACACGTGCCCAAGGAGCCACGAGGGAAAACTGTGCCTTGTTTTAAAGCTCTCTAGAAACCGCTTGCATTGCCACACAGGACTTGGGGCTCCGGGCTTTCCTGGTGCCTTCAGCCTCAAAACAACCCTGTCTCACTCGCCCCAGGGCCGGCCAGTAAAATTACCATATCTCTGGAGATGGTTGACACAAGGGAAGCCACGTGAGTCCCGTGCCCAAGGAGCCACGAGGGAAAACTGTGCCTTGTTTTAAAGCTCTCTAGAAACCGCTTGCATTGCCACACAGGACTTGGGGCTCCGGGCTTTCCTGGTGCCTTCAGCCTCAAAACAACCCTGTCTCACTCGCCCCAGGGCCGGCCACAAAAATTACCATATCTCCGGAGACGGTTGACACAAGGGAAGCCACGTGAGACACGTGCCCAAGGAGCCACGAGGGAAAACTGTGCCTTGTTTTAAAGCTCTCTAGAAACCGCTTGCATTGCCACACAGGACTTGGGGCTCCGGGCTTTCCTGGTGCCTTCAGCCTCAAAACAACCCTGTCTCACTCGCCCCAGGGCCGGCCACAAAATTTACATATCTCTGGAGATGGTTGACACAAGGGAAGCCACGTGAGTCCCGTGCCCAAGGAGCCACGAGGGAAAACTGTGCCTTGTTTTAAAGCTCTCTAGAAACCGCTTGCATTGCCACACAGACCTTGGGGCTCCGGGCTTTCCTGGTGCCTTCAGCCTCAAAACAACCCTGTCTCACTCGCCCCAGGGCCGGCCACAAAAAGTACCATATCTCTGGAGATGGTTGACACAAGGGAAGCCACGTGAGTCCCGTGCCCAAGGAGCCACGAGGGAAAACTGTGCCTTGTTTTAAAGCTCTCTAGAAACCGCTTGCATTGCCACACAGGACTTGGGGCTCCGGGCTTTCCTGGTGCCTTCAGCCTCAAAACAACCCTGTCTCACTCGCCCCAGGGCCGGCCAGCAAAATTACCATATCTCTGGAGATGGTTGACACAAGAGAAGCCACGTGAGTCCCGTGCCCAAGGAGCCACGAGGGAAAACTGTGCCTTGTTTTAAAGCTCTCTAGAAACCGCTTGCATTGCCACACAGGACTTGGGGCTCCGGGCTTTCCTGGTGCCTTCAGCCTCAAAACAACCCTGTCTCACTCGCCCCAGGGCCTGGCCACAGAAAATTACCATATCTCTGGAGACTGGTTGACACAAGAGGAAGCCACGTGAGTCCCGTGCCCAAGGAGCCACGAGGGAAAACTGTGCCTTGTTTTAAAGCTCTCTAGAAACCGCTTGCATTGCCACACAGGACTTGGGGCTCCGGGCTTTCCTGGTGCCTTCAGCCTCAAAACAACCCTGTCTCACTCGCCCCAGGGCCGGCCACAAAATTACCATATCTCTGGAGACGGTTGACACAAGGGAAGCCACGTGAGACACGTGCCCAAGGAGCCACGAGGGAAAACTGTGCCTTGTTTTAAAGCTCTCTAGAAACCGCTTGCATTGCCACACAGGACTTGGGGCTCCGGGCTTTCCTGGTGCCTTCAGCCTCAAAACAACCCTGTCTCACTCGCCCCAGGGCCGGCCACAAAAATTACCATATCTCCGGAGATGGTTGACACAAGGGAAGCCACGTGAGTCCCGTGCCCAAGGAGCCACGAGGGAAAACTGTGCCTTGTTTTAAAGCTCTCTAGAAACCGCTTGCATTGCCACACAGGACTTGGGGCTCCGGGCTTTCCTGGTGCCTTCAGCCTCAAAACAACCCTGTCTCACTCGCCCCAGGGCCGGCCACAGAAAACAACATATCTCCGGACACGGTTGACACAAGTGAAGCCACGTGAGTCCCGTGCCCAAGGAGCCACGAGGGAAAACTGTGCCTTGTTTTAAAGCTCTCTAAAAAACCGCTTGCATTGCCACACAGGACTTGGGGCTCCGGGCTTTCCTGGTGCCTTCAGCCTCAAAACAACCCTGTCTCACTCGCCCCAGGGCCGGCCACAGAAATTACCATATCTCCTGGAAACTGGTTGACACAAGGAAGCCACGTGAGTCCCGTGCCCAAGGAGCCACGAGGGAAAACTGTGCCTTGTTTTAAAGCTCTCTAGAAACCGCTTGCATTGCCACACAGACCTTGGGGCTCCGGGCTTTCCTGGTGCCTTCAGCCTCAAAACAACCCTGTCTCACTCGCCCCAGGGCCGGCCACAAAAATTACCATATCTCTGGAGATGGTTGACACAAGGGAAGCCACGTGAGTCCCGTGCCCAAGGAGCCACGAGGGAAAACTGTGCCTTGTTTTAAAGCTCTCTAGAAACCGCTTGCATTGCCACACAGGACTTGGGGCTCCGGGCTTTCCTGGTGCCTTCAGCCTCAAAACAACCCTGTCTCACTCGCCCCAGGGCCTGCCACAGTAAAATTACCATATCTCTGGAGATGGTTGACACAAGGGAAGCCACGTGAGACCCGTGCCCAAGGAGCCACGAGGGAAAACTGTGCCTTGTTTTAAAGCTCTCTAAAAACCGCTTGCATTGCCACACAGGACTTGGGGCTCCGGGCTTTCCTGGCACTTCAGCCTCAAAACAACCCTGTCTCACTCGCCCCAGGGCCGGCCACAGAACTCACCCTATCTCCGGAGACGGTTGACACAAGAGAAGCCACGTGAGTCCCGTGCCCAAGGAGCCACGAGGGAAAACTGTGCCTTGTTTTAAAGCTCTCTAGAAACCGCTTCCATCGCCGCACAGACCTTGGGGCTCCGGGCTTTCCTGGTGCCTTCAGCCTCAAAACAACCCTGTCTCACTCGCCCCAGGGCCGGCCACAGAAATCACCATATGTCCGGAGACGGTTAGCACGAGGGAAGCCACGTGAGTCCCGTGCCCAAGGAGCCACGAGGGAAAACTGTGCCTTGTTTTAAAGCTCTCTAAAAACCGCTTGCATTGCCACACAGGACTTGGGGCTCCGGGCTTTCCTGGTGCCTTCAGCCTCAAAACAACCCTGTCTCACTCGCCCCAGGGCCTGGCCAGTAAAATTACCATATCTCTGGAAATGGTTGACACAAGAGAAGCCACGTGAGTCCCGTGCCCAAGGAGCCACGAGGGAAAACTGTGCCTTGTTTTAAAGCTCTCTAGAAACCGCTTGCATTGCCACACAGGACTTGGGGCTCCGGGCTTTCCTGGTGCCTTCAGCCTCAAAACAACCCTGTCTCACTCGCCCCAGGGCCGGCCACAGAACTCACCCTATCTCCTGAGACGGTTGACACAAGGGAAGCCACGTGAGTCACCGTGCCCAAGGAGCCACGAGGGAAAACTGTGCCTTGTTTTAAAGCTCTCTAGAAACCGCTTGCATTGCCACACAGGACTTGGGGCTCCGGGCTTTCCTGGTGCCTTCAGCCTCAAAACAACCCTGTCTCACTCGCCCCAGGGCCGGCCACAAAATTACCATATCTCTGGAGATGGTTGACACAAGGGAAGCCACGTAACACACGTGCCCAAGGAGCCACGAGGGAAAACTGTGCCTTGTTTTAAAGCTCTCTAGAAACCGCTTGCATTGCCACACAGGACTTGGGGCTCCGGGCTTTCCTGGCACTTCAGCCTCAAAACAACCCTGTCTCACTCGCCCCAGGGCCGGCCAGTAAAATTACCATATCTCTGGAGACGGTTGACACAAGGGAAGCCACGTGAGTCCCGTGCCCAAGGAGCCACGAGGGAAAACTGTGCCTTGTTTTAAAGCTCTCTAGAAACCGCTTGCATTGCCACACAGGACTTGGGGCTCCGGGCTTTCCTGGTGCCTTCAGCCTCAAAACAACCCTGTCTCACTCGCCCCAGGGCCGGCCACAGAAAATTACCATATCTCTGGAGATGGTTGACACAAGGGAAGCCACGTGAGTCCCGTGCCCAAGGAGCCACGAGGGAAAACTGTGCCTTGTTTTAAAGCTCTCTAGAAACCGCTTGCATTGCCACACAGGACTTGGGGCTCCGGGCTTTCCTGGTGCCTTCAGCCTCAAAACAACCCTGTCTCACTCGCCCCAGGGCCGGCCACAAAATTACCATATCTCTGGAGACTGGTTGACACAAGAGGAAGCCACGTGAGTCCCGTGCCCAAGGAGCCACGAGGGAAAACTGTGCCTTGTTTTAAAGCTCTCTAGAAACCGCTTGCATTGCCACACAGGACTTGGGGCTCCGGGCTTTCCTGGTGCCTTCAGCCTCAAAACAACCCTGTCTCACTCGCCCCAGGGCTGGCCAGTAAAATTACCATATCTCTGGAGATGGTTGACACAAGAGAAGCCACGTGAGTCCCGTGCCCAAGGAGCCACGAGGGAAAACTGTGCCTTGTTTTAAAGCTCTCTAGAAACCGCTTGCATTGCCACACAGGACTTGGGGCTCCGGGCTTTCCTGGTGCCTTCAGCCTCAAAACAACCCTGTCTCACTCGCCCCAGGGCCGGCCACAAAAATTACCATATCTCTGGAGACGGTTGACACAAGGGAAGCCACGTAACACACGTGCCCAAGGAGCCACGAGGGAAAACTGTGCCTTGTTTTAAAGCTCTCTAGAAACCGCTTGCATTGCCACACAGGACTTGGGGCTCCGGGCTTTCCTGGTGCCTTCAGCCTCAAAACAACCCTGTCTCACTCGCCCCAGGGCCGGCCACAGAAAATTACCATATCTCTGGAGATGGTTGACACAAGGGAAGCCACGTGAGTCCCGTGCCCAAGGAGCCACGAGGGAAAACTGTGCCTTGTTTTAAAGCTCTCTAGAAACCGCTTGCATTGCCACACAGGACTTGGGGCTCCGGGCTTTCCTGGTGCCTTCAGCCTCAAAACAACCCTGTCTCACTCGCCCCAGGGCCGGCCACAGAAAAGTACCATATCTCCGGGATGGTTGACACAAGGGAAGCCACGTGAGTCCCGTGCCCAAGGAGCCACGAGGGAAAACTGTGCCTTGTTTTAAAGCTCTCTAGAAACCGCTTGCATTGCCACACAGGACTTGGGGCTCCGGGCTTTCCTGGTGCCTTCAGCCTCAAAACAACCCTGTCTCACTCGCCCCAGGGCCGGCCACAAAAATTACCATATCTCTGGAAATGGTTGACACAAGGGAAGCCACGTGAGTCCCGTGCCCAAGGAGCCACGAGGGAAAACTGTGCCTTGTTTTAAAGCTCTCTAAAAACCGCTTGCATTGCCACACAGGACTTGGGGCTCCGGGCTTTCCTGGTGCCTTCAGCCTCAAAACAACCCTGTCTCACTCGCCCCAGGGCCTGCCACAGAAAATTACCATATCTCTGGAGATGGTTGACACAAGAGAAGCCACGTGAGTCCCGTGCCCAAGGAGCCACGAGGGAAAACTGTGCCTTGTTTTAAAGCTCTCTAGAAACCGCTTGCATTGCCACACAGACCTTGGGGCTCCGGGCTTTCCTGGTGCCTTCAGCCTCAAAACAACCCTGTCTCACTCGCCCCAGGGCCGGCCACAAAAATTACCATATCTCTGGAGATGGTTGACACAAGGGAAGCCACGTGAGTCCCGTGCCCAAGGAGCCACGAGGGAAAACTGTGCCTTGTTTTAAAGCTCTCTAAAAAACCGCTTGCATTGCCACACAGGACTTGGGGCTCCGGGCTTTCCTGGTGCCTTCAGCCTCAAAACAACCCTGTCTCACTCGCCCCAGGGCTGGCCAGTAAAATTACCATATCTCTGGAGATGGTTGACACAAGGGAAGCCACGTGAGTCCCGTGCCCAAGGAGCCACGAGGGAAAACTGTGCCTTGTTTTAAAGCTCTCTAAAAACCGCTTGCATTGCCACACAGGACTTGGGGCTCCGGGCTTTCCTGGTGCCTTCAGCCTCAAAACAACCCTGTCTCACTCGCCCCAGGGCTGGCCACAAAAATTACCATATCTCTGGAAATGGTTGACACAAGGAAGCCACGTGAGTCCCGTGCCCAAGGAGCCACGAGGGAAAACTGTGCCTTGTTTTAAAGCTCTCTAGAAACCGCTTGCATTGCCACACAGGACTTGGGGCTCCGGGCTTTCCTGGTGCCTTCAGCCTCAAAACAACCCTGTCTCACTCGCCCCAGGGCCGGCCACAAAATTACCATATCTCCGGAGATGGTTGACACAAGGGAAGCCACGTGAGACCCGTGCCCAAGGAGCCACGAGGGAAAACTGTGCCTTGTTTTAAAGCTCTCTAGAAACCGCTTGCATTGCCACACAGGACTTGGGGCTCCGGGCTTTCCTGGTGCCTTCAGCCTCAAAACAACCCTGTCTCACTCGCCCCAGGGCCTGCCACAGAAAATTACCATATCTCTGGAACGGGTTGACACAAGAGAAGCCACGTGAGTCCCGTGCCCAAGGAGCCACGAGGGAAAACTGTGCCTTGTTTTAAAGCTCTCTAGAAACCGCTTGCATTGCCACACAGGACTTGGGGCTCCGGGCTTTCCTGGTGCCTTCAGCCTCAAAACAACCCTGTCTCACTCGCCCCAGGGCCGGCCACAAAAATTACCATATCTCTGGAGACGGTTGACACAAGGGAAGCCACGTGAACACACGTGCCCAAGGAGCCACGAGGGAAAACTGTGCCTTGTTTTAAAGCTCTCTAGAAACCGCTTGCATTGCCACACAGGACTTGGGGCTCCGGGCTTTCCTGGTGCCTTCAGCCTCAAAACAACCCTGTCTCACTCGCCCCAGGGCCGGCCACTAAAATTACCATATCTCTGGAGACGGTTGACACAAGGGAAGCCACGTGAGTCCCGTGCCCAAGGAGCCACGAGGGAAAACTGTGCCTTGTTTTAAAGCTCTCTAGAAACCGCTTGCATTGCCACACAGGACTTGGGGCTCCGGGCTTTCCTGGTGCCTTCAGCCTCAAAACAACCCTGTCTCACTCGCCCCAGGGCCGGCCACAGAAATCACCATATGTCCGGAAACGATTAGCACGAGGGAAGCCACGTGAGTCCCGTGCCCAAGGAGCCACGAGGGAAAACTGTGCCTTGTTTTAAAGCTCTCTAAAAACCGCTTGCATTGCCACACAGGACTTGGGGCTCCGGGCTTTCCTGGTGCCTTCAGCCTCAAAACAACCCTGTCTCACTCGCCCCAGGGACTGGCCAGTAAAATTACCATATCTCTGGAAATGGTTGACACAAGAGAAGCCACGTGAGTCCCGTGCCCAAGGAGCCACGAGGGAAAACTGTGCCTTGTTTTAAAGCTCTCTAGAAACCGCTTGCATTGCCACACAGGACTTGGGGCTCCGGGCTTTCCTGGTGCCTTCAGCCTCAAAACAACCCTGTCTCACTCGCCCCAGGGCCGGCCACAAAAAATTACCATATCTCTGGAGACGGTTGACACAAGGGAAGCCACGTGAGTCCCGTGCCCAAGGAGCCACGAGGGAAAACTGTGCCTTGTTTTAAAGCTCTCTAGAAACCGCTTGCATTGCCACACAGGACTTGGGGCTCCGGGCTTTCCTGGTGCCTTCAGCCTCAAAACAACCCTGTCTCACTCGCCCCAGGGCTGGCCAGTAAAATTACCATATCTCTGGAAATGGTTGACACAAGGGAAGCCACGTGAGTCCCGTGCCCAAGGAGCCACGAGGGAAAACTGTGCCTTGTTTTAAAGCTCTCTAGAAACCGCTTGCATTGCCACACAGGACTTGGGGCTCCGGGCTTTCCTGGTGCCTTCAGCCTCAAAACAACCCTGTCTCACTCGCCCCAGGGCCGGCCACAAAAATTACCATATCTCTGGAGACGGTTGACACAAGGGAAGCCACGTGAGACCCGTGCCCAAGGAGCCACGAGGGAAAACTGTGCCTTGTTTTAAAGCTCTCTAGAAACCGCTTGCATTGCCACACAGGACTTGGGGCTCCGGGCTTTCCTGGTGCCTTCAGCCTCAAAACAACCCTGTCTCACTCGCCCCAGGGCCGGCCAGTAAAATTACCATATCTCTGGAGATGGTTGACACAAGGGAAGCCACGTGAGACCGGTGCCCAAGGAGCCACGAGGGAAAACTGTGCCTTGTTTTAAAGCTCTCTAGAAACCGCTTGCATTGCCACACAGGACTTGGGGCTCCGGGCTTTCCTGGTGCCTTCAGCCTCAAAACAACCCTGTCTCACTCGCCCCAGGGACTGGCCAGTAAAATTACCATATCTCTGGAGATGGTTGACACAAGGGAAGCCAGCGTAACACATGTGCCCAAGGAGCCACGAGGGAAAACTGTGCTTGTTTTAAAGCTCTCTAGAAACCGCTTGCATTGCCACACAGGACTTGGGGCTCCGGGCTTTCCTGGCAAGTTCAGCCTCAAAACAACCCTGTCTCACTCGCCCCAGGGCCGGCCACAAAAAGTACCATATCTCCGGAGAACGGTTGACACAAGGGAAGCCACGTGAGTCCCGTGCCCAAGGAGCCACGAGTGAGACAGGGTTGTTTTGAGGCTGAAGGCACCAGGAAAGCCCGGAGCCCCAAGTCCTGTGTGGCAATGCAAGCGGTTTCTAGAGAGCTTTCAAACAAGGCACAGTTTTCCCTCGTGGCTCCTTGGGCACGGGACTCACGTGGCTTCCCTTGTGTCAACCGTCTCCGGAGATATGGTAATTTTTGTGGCCGGCCCTGGGGCGAGTGAGACAGGGTTGTTTTGAGGCTGAAGGCACCAGGAAAGCCCGGAGCCCCAAGTCCTGTGTGGCAATGCAAGCGGTTTCTAGAGAGCTTTAAAACAAGGCACAGTTTTCCCTCGTGGCTCCTTGGGCACGGGACTCACGTGGCTTCCCTTGTGTCAACCGTCTCCAGAGATATGGTGACTTTTGTGGCCGGCCCTGGGGCGAGTGAGACAGGGTTGTTTTGAGGCTGAAGGCACCAGGAAAGCCCGGAGCCCCAAGTCCTGTGCGGCAATGCAAGCGGTTTCTAGAGAGCTTTAAAACAAGGCACAGTTTTCCCTCGTGGCTCCTTGGGCACGGGACTCACGTGGCTTCCCTTGTGTCAACCGTCTCCAGAGATATGGTGACTTTTGTGGCCGGCCCTGGGGCGAGTGAGACAGGGTTGTTTTGAGGCTGAAGGCACCAGGAAAGCCCGGAGCCCCAAGTCCTGTGCGGCAATGCAAGCGGTTTCTAGAGAGCTTTAAAACAAGGCACAGTTTTCCCTCGTGGCTCCTTGGGCACGGGACTCAGGTGGCTTCTCTTGTGTCAACCGTCTCCGGAGATATGGTGAGTTCTGTGGCCGGCCCTGGGGCGAGTGAGACAGGGTTGTTTTGAGGCTGAAGGCACCAGGAAAGCCCGGAGCCCCAAGTCCTGTGTGGCAATGCAAGCGGTTTCTAGAGAGCTTTAAAACAAGGCACAGTTTTCCCTCGTGGCTCCTTGGGCACGGGACTCACGTGGCTTCCCTTGTGTCAACCGTCTCCGGAGATATGGTACTTTTTGTGGCCGGCCCTGGGGCGAGTGAGACAGGGTTGTTTTGAGGCTGAAGGCACCAGGAAAGCCCGGAGCCCCAAGTCCTGTGTGGCAATGCAAGCGGTTTCTAGAGAGCTTTAAAACAAGGCACAGTTTTCCCTCGTGGCTCCTTGGGCACGGGACTCACGTGGCTTCCCTTGTGTCAACCGTCTCCGGAGATATGGTGATTTCTGTGGCCGGCCCTGGGGCGAGTGAGACAGGGTTGTTTTGAGGCTGAAGGCACCAGGAAAGCCCGGAGCCCCAAGTCCTGTGTGGCAATGCAAGCGGTTTCTAGAGAGCTTTAAAACAAGGCACAGTTTTCCCTCGTGGCTCCTTGGGCACGGGACTCAGGTGGCTTCTCTTGTGTCAACCGTCTCCAGAGATATGGTGACTTTTGTGGCCGGCCCTGGGGCGAGTGAGACAGGGTTGTTTTGAGGCTGAAGGCACCAGGAAAGCCCGGAGCCCCAAGTCCTGTGTGGCAATGCAAGCGGTTTCTAGAGAGCTTTCAAACAAGGCACAGTTTTCCCTCGTGGCTCCTTGGGCACGTGTCTCACGTGGCTTCCCTTGTGCTAACCGTCTCCGGACATATGGTGATTTCTGTGGCCGGCCCTGGGGCGAGTGAGACAGGGTTGTTTTGAGGCTGAAGGCACCAGGAAAGCCCGGAGCCCCAAGTCCTGTGTGGCAATGCAAGCGGTTTCTAGAGAGCTTTAAAACAAGGCACAGTTTTCCCTCGTGGCTCCTTGGGCACGGGACTCACGTGGCTTCCCTTGTGTCAACCGTCTCCGGAGATATGGTGATTTCTGTGGCCGGCCCTGGGGCGAGTGAGACAGGGTTGTTTTGAGGCTGAAGGCACCAGGAAAGCCCGGAGCCCCAAGTCCTGTGTGGCAATGCAAGCGGTTTCTAGAGAGCTTTAAAACAAGGCACAGTTTTCCCTCGTGGCTCCTTGGGCACGGACTCACGTGGCTTCTCTTGTGTCAACCGTCTCCAGAGATATGGTGACTTTTGTGGCCGGCCCTGGGGCGAGTGAGACAGGGTTGTTTTGAGGCTGAAGGCACCAGGAAAGCCCGGAGCCCCAAGTCCTGTGTGGCAATGCAAGCGGTTTCTAGAGAGCTTTAAAACAAGGCACAGTTTTCCCTCGTGGCTCCTTGGGCACGGGACTCACGTGGCTTCCCTTGTGTCAACCGTCTCCGGAGATATGGTGATTTTGTGGCCGGCCCTGGGGCGAGTGAGACAGGGTTGTTTTGAGGCTGAAGGCACCAGGAAAGCCCGGAGCCCCAAGTCCTGTGCGGCAATGCAAGCGGTTTCTAGAGAGCTTTAAAACAAGGCACAGTTTTCCCTCGTGGCTCCTTGGGCACGGGACTCACGTGGCTTCCCTTGTGTCAACCGTCTCCGGAGATATGGTGATTTCTGTGGCCGGCCCTGGGGCGAGTGAGACAGGGTTGTTTTGAGGCTGAAGGCACCAGGAAAGCCCGGAGCCCCAAGTCCTGTGCGGCAATGCAAGCGGTTTCTAGAGAGCTTTAAAACAAGGCACAGTTTTCCCTCGTGGCTCCTTGGGCACGGGACTCACGTGGCTTCTCTTGTGTCAACCGTCTCCAGAGATATGGTGACTTTTGTGGCCGGCCCTGGGGCGAGTGAGACAGGGTTGTTTTGAGGCTGAAGGCACCAGGAAAGCCCGGAGCCCCAAGTCCTGTGTGGCAATGCAAGCGGTTTCTAGAGAGCTTTAAAACAAGGCACAGTTTTCCCTCGTGGCTCCTTGGGCACGGGACTCACGTGGCTTCTCTTGTGTCAACCGTCTCCAGAGATATGGTGATTTTGTGGCCGGCCCTGGGGCGAGTGAGACAGGGTTGTTTTGAGGCTGAAGGCACCAGGAAAGCCCGGAGCCCCAAGTCCTGTGCGGCAATGCAAGCGGTTTCTAGAGAGCTTTAAAACAAGGCACAGTTTTCCCTCGTGGCTCCTTGGGCACGGGACTCACGTGGCTTCTCTTGTGTCAACCGTCTCCAGAGATATGGTGATTTTGTGGCCGGCCCTGGGGCGAGTGAGACAGGGTTGTTTTGAGGCTGAAGGCACCAGGAAAGCCCGGAGCCCCAAGTCCTGTGTGGCAATGCAAGCGGTTTCTAGAGAGCTTTAAAACAAGGCACAGTTTTCCCTCGTGGCTCCTTGGGCACGGGACTCACGTGGCTTCCCTTGTGTCAACCGTCTCCGAGATATGGTGACTTTTGTGGCCGGCCCTGGGGCGAGTGAGACAGGGTTGTTTTGAGGCTGAAGGCACCAGGAAAGCCCGGAGCCCCAAGTCTGTGCGGCAATGCAAGCGGTTTCTAGAGAGCTTTAAAACAAGGCACAGTTTTCCCTCGTGGCTCCTTGGGCACGGGACTCACGTGGCTTCCCTTGTGTCAACCGTCTCCAGAGATATGGTGACTTTTGTGGCCGGCCCTGGGGCGAGTGAGACAGGGTTGTTTTGAGGCTGAAGGCACCAGGAAAGCCCGGAGCCCCAAGTCCTGTGCGGCAATGCAAGCGGTTTCTAGAGAGCTTTAAAACAAGGCACAGTTTTCCCTCGTGGCTCCTTGGGCACGGGACTCACGTGGCTTCTCTTGTGTCAACCGTCTCCGGAGATATGGTGACTTTTGTGGCCGGCCCTGGGGCGAGTGAGACAGGGTTGTTTTGAGGCTGAAGGCACCAGGAAAGCCCGGAGCCCCAAGTCCTGTGTGGCAATGCAAGCGGTTTCTAGAGAGCTTTAAAACAAGGCACAGTTTTCCCTCGTGGCTCCTTGGGCACGGGACTCACGTGGCTTCCCTTGTGTCAACCGTCTCCGGACATACGGTAATTTTTGTGGCCGGCCCTGGGGCGAGTGAGACAGGGTTGTTTTGAGGCTGAAGGCACCAGGAAAGCCCGGAGCCCCAAGTCCTGTGCGGCAATGCAAGCGGTTTCTAGAGAGCTTTAAAACAAGGCACAGTTTTCCCTCGTGGCTCCTTGGGCACGGGACTCACGTGGCTTCCCTTGTGTCAACCGTCTCCAGAGATATGGTGAATTTTGTGGCCGGCCCTGGGGCGAGTGAGACAGGGTTGTTTTGAGGCTGAAGGCACCAGGAAAGCCCGGAGCCCCAAGTCTGTGCGGCAATGCAAGCGGTTTCTAGAGAGCTTTAAAACAAGGCACAGTTTTCCCTCGTGGCTCCTTGGGCACGGGACTCAGGTGGCTTCTCTTGTGTCAACCGTCTCCAGAGATATGGTGACTTTTGTGGCCGGCCCTGGGGCGAGTGAGACAGGGTTGTTTTGAGGCTGAAGGCACCAGGAAAGCCCGGAGCCCCAAGTCCTGTGCGGCAATGCAAGCGGTTTCTAGAGAGCTTTAAAACAAGGCACAGTTTTCCCTCGTGGCTCCTTGGGCACGGACTCACGTGGCTTCTCTTGTGTCAACCGTCTCCAGAGATATGGTGACTTTTGTGGCCGGCCCTGGGGCGAGTGAGACAGGGTTGTTTTGAGGCTGAAGGCACCAGGAAAGCCCGGAGCCCCAAGGTCTGTGCGGCAATGCAAGCGGTTTCTAGAGAGCTTTAAAACAAGGCACAGTTTTCCCTCGTGGCTCCTTGGGCACGGGACTCACGTGGCTTCTCTTGTGTCAACCGTCTCCGGAGATATGGTAATTTCTGTGGCCGGCCCTGGGGCGAGTGAGAGAGGGTTGTTTTGAGGCTGAAGGCACCAGGAAAGCCCGGAGCCCCAAGTCCTGTGTGGCAATGCAAGCGGTTTCTAGAGAGCTTTAAAACAAGGCACAGTTTTCCCTCGTGGCTCCTTGGGCACGGGACTCACGTGGCTTCTCTTGTGTCAACCGTCTCCGGAGATATGGTGAATTTTGTGGCCGGCCCTGGGGCGAGTGAGACAGGGTTGTTTTGAGGCTGAAGGCACCAGGAAAGCCCGGAGCCCCAAGTCCTGTGCGGCAATGCAAGCGGTTTCTAGAGAGCTTTAAAACAAGGCACAGTTTTCCCTCGTGGCTCCTTGGGCACGGGACTCACGTGGCTTCCCTTGTGTCAACCGTCTCCGGAGATATGGTAATTTTTGTGGCCGGCCCTGGGGCGAGTGAGACAGGGTTGTTTTGAGGCTGAAGGCACCAGGAAAGCCCGGAGCCCCAAGGTCTGTGCGGCAATGCAAGCGGTTTCTAGAGAGCTTTAAAACAAGGCACAGTTTTCCCTCGTGGCTCCTTGGGCACGGGACTCACGTGGCTTCTCTTGTGTCAACCGTCTCCGGAGATATGGTGACTTTTGTGGCCGGCCCTGGGGCGAGTGAGACAGGGTTGTTTTGAGGCTGAAGGCACCAGGAAAGCCCGGAGCCCCAAGTCCTGTGCGGCAATGCAAGCGGTTTCTAGAGAGCTTTAAAACAAGGCACAGTTTTCCCTCGTGGCTCCTTGGGCACGGGACTCACGTGGCTTCTCTTGTGTCAACCGTCTCCGGAGATATGGTAATTTTTGTGGCCGGCCCTGGGGCGAGTGAGACAGGGTTGTTTTGAGGCTGAAGGCACCAGGAAAGCCCGGAGCCCCAAGTCCTGTGTGGCAATGCAAGCGGTTTCTAGAGAGCTTTAAAACAAGGCACAGTTTTCCCTCGTGGCTCCTTGGGCACGGGACTCATGTGGCTTCCCTTGTGTCAACCGTCTCCGGAGATATGGTAATTTCTGTGGCCGGCCCTGGGGCGAGTGAGAGAGGGTTGTTTTGAGGCTGAAGGCACCAGGAAAGCCCGGAGCCCCAAGTACTGTGCGGCAATGCAAGCGGTTTCTAGAGAGCTTTAAAACAAGGCACAGTTTTCCCTCGTGGCTCCTTGGGCACGGGACTCAGGTGGCTTCTCTTGTGTCAACCGTCTCCAGAGATATGGTGACTTTTGTGGCCGGCCCTGGGGCGAGTGAGACAGGGTTGTTTTGAGGCTGAAGGCACCAGGAAAGCCCGGAGCCCCAAGTCCTGTGTGGCAATGCAAGCGGTTTCTAGAGAGCTTTAAAACAAGGCACAGTTTTCCCTCGTGGCTCCTTGGGCACGGGACTCATGTGGCTTCTCTTGTGTCAACCGTCTCCAGAGATATGGTGACTTTTGTGGCCGGCCCTGGGGCGAGTGAGAGAGGGTTGTTTTGAGGCTGAAGGCACCAGGAAAGCCCGGAGCCCCAAGTACTGTGCGGCAATGCAAGCGGTTTCTAGAGAGCTTTAAAACAAGGCACAGTTTTCCCTCGTGGCTCCTTGGGCACGGGACTCACGTGGCTTCCCTTGTGTCAACCGTCTCCAGAGATATGGTGACTTTTGTGGCCGGCCCTGGGGCGAGTGAGACAGGGTTGTTTTGAGGCTGAAGGCACCAGGAAAGCCCGGAGCCCCAAGTCCTGTGCGGCAATGCAAGCGGTTTCTAGAGAGCTTTAAAACAAGGCACAGTTTTCCCTCGTGGCTCCTTGGGCACGGGACTCATGTGGCTTCTCTTGTGTCAACCGTCTCCAGAGATATGGTGACTTTTGTGGCCGGCCCTGGGGCGAGTGAGAGAGGGTTGTTTTGAGGCTGAAGGCACCAGGAAAGCCCGGAGCCCCAAGTCCTGTGCGGCAATGCAAGCGGTTTCTAGAGAGCTTTAAAACAAGGCACAGTTTTCCCTCGTGGCTCCTTGGGCACGGGACTCAGGTGGCTTCTCTTGTGTCAACCGTCTCCAGAGATATGGTGACTTTTGTGGCCGGCCCTGGGGCGAGTGAGACAGGGTTGTTTTGAGGCTGAAGGCACCAGGAAAGCCCGGAGCCCCAAGTCCTGTGTGGCAATGCAAGCGGTTTCTAGAGAGCTTTAAAACAAGGCACAGTTTTCCCTCGTGGCTCCTTGGGCACGGGACTCATGTGGCTTCTCTTGTGTCAACCGTCTCCAGAGATATGGTGACTTTTGTGGCCGGCCCTGGGGCGAGTGAGACAGGGTTGTTTTGAGGCTGAAGGCACCAGGAAAGCCCGGAGCCCCAAGTACTGTGCGGCAATGCAAGCGGTTTCTAGAGAGCTTTAAAACAAGGCACAGTTTTCCCTCGTGGCTCCTTGGGCACGGGACTCACGTGGCTTCCCTTGTGTCAACCGTCTCCGGAGATATGGTAATTTTTGTGGCCGGCCCTGGGGCGAGTGAGAGAGGGTTGTTTTGAGGCTGAAGGCACCAGGAAAGCCCGGAGCCCCAAGTCCTGTGTGGCAATGCAAGCGGTTTCTAGAGAGCTTTAAAACAAGGCACAGTTTTCCCTCGTGGCTCCTTGGGCACGGGACTCACGTGGCTTCTCTTGTGTCAACCGTCTCCAGAGATATGGTGACTTTTGTGGCCGGCCCTGGGGCGAGTGAGAGAGGGTTGTTTTGAGGCTGAAGGCACCAGGAAAGCCCGGAGCCCCAAGTCCTGTGCGGCAATGCAAGCGGTTTCTAGAGAGCTTTAAAACAAGGCACAGTTTTCCCTCGTGGCTCCTTGGGCACGGGACTCACGTGGCTTCTCTTGTGTCAACCGTCTCCGGAGATATGGTAATTTTTGTGGCCGGCCCTGGGGCGAGTGAGACAGGGTTGTTTTGAGGCTGAAGGCACCAGGAAAGCCCGGAGCCCCAAGTCCTGTGCGGCAATGCAAGCGGTTTCTAGAGAGCTTTAAAACAAGGCACAGTTTTCCCTCGTGGCTCCTTGGGCACGGGACTCACGTGGCTTCTCTTGTGTCAACCGTCTCCGAGATATGGTGACTTTTGTGGCCGGCCCTGGGGCGAGTGAGACAGGGTTGTTTTGAGGCTGAAGGCACCAGGAAAGCCCGGAGCCCCAAGTCCTGTGCGGCAATGCAAGCGGTTTCTAGAGAGCTTTAAAACAAGGCACAGTTTTCCCTCGTGGCTCCTTGGGCACGGGACTCACGTGGCTTCCCTTGTGTCAACCGTCTCCAGAGATATGGTAATTTCTGTGGCCGGCCCTGGGGCGAGTGAGAGAGGGTTGTTTTGAGGCTGAAGGCACCAGGAAAGCCCGGAGCCCCAAGTCCTGTGTGGCAATGCAAGCGGTTTCTAGAGAGCTTTAAAACAAGGCACAGTTTTCCCTCGTGGCTCCTTGGGCACGGGACTCACGTGGCTTCTCTTGTGTCAACCGTCTCCGGAGATATGGTGAATTTTGTGGCCGGCCCTGGGGCGAGTGAGACAGGGTTGTTTTGAGGCTGAAGGCACCAGGAAAGCCCGGAGCCCCAAGTACTGTGCGGCAATGCAAGCGGTTTCTAGAGAGCTTTAAAACAAGGCACAGTTTTCCCTCGTGGCTCCTTGGGCACGGGACTCACGTGGCTTCTCTTGTGTCAACCGTCTCCAGAGATATGGTGAATTTTGTGGCCGGCCCTGGGGCGAGTGAGAGAGGGTTGTTTTGAGGCTGAAGGCACCAGGAAAGCCCGGAGCCCCAAGTTCTGTACGGCAATGCAAGCGGTTTTTTAGAGAGCTTTAAAACAAGGCACAGTTTTCCCTCGTGGCTCCTTGGGCACGGGACTCACGTGGCTTCTCTTGTGTCAACCGTCTCCAGAGATATGGTAATTTTTGTGTCTGTCCATGGGGCGAGTGAGACAGGGTTGTTTTGAGGCTGAAGGCACCAGGAAAGCCCGGAGCCCCAAGTTCTCTGTGGCCATGCAAGCGGTTTCTAGAGAGCTTTAAAACAAGGCACAGTTTTCCCTCGTGGCTCCTTGGGCACGGGACTCACGTGGCTTCTCTTGTGTCAACCGTCTCCGGAGATATGGTAATTTCTGTGGCCGGCCCTGGGGCGAGTGAGAGAGGGTTGTTTTGAGGCTGAAGGCACCAGGAAAGCCCGGAGCCCCAAGTCCTGTGCGGCAATGCAAGCGGTTTCTAGAGAGCTTTAAAACAAGGCACAGTTTTCCCTCGTGGCTCCTTGGGCACGGGACTCAGGTGGCTTCTCTTGTGTCAACCGTCTCCAGAGATATGGTGAATTTTGTGGCCGGCCCTGGGGCGAGTGAGAGAGGGTTGTTTTGAGGCTGAAGGCACCAGGAAAGCCCGGAGCCCCAAGTCCTGTGCGGCAATGCAAGCGGTTTCTAGAGAGCTTTAAAACAAGGCACAGTTTTCCCTCGTGGCTCCTTGGGCACGGGACTCACGTGGCTTCTCTTGTGTCAACCGTCTCCGGAGATATGGTAATTTTTGTGGCCGGCCCTGGGGCGAGTGAGACAGGGTTGTTTTGAGGCTGAAGGCACCAGGAAAGCCCGGAGCCCCAAGTCCTGTGTGGCAATGCAAGCGGTTTCTAGAGAGCTTTAAAACAAGGCACAGTTTTCCCTCGTGGCTCCTTGGGCACGGGACTCATGTGGCTTCTCTTGTGTCAACCGTCTCCAGAGATATGGTGACTTTTGTGGCCGGCCCTGGGGCGAGTGAGACAGGGTTGTTTTGAGGCTGAAGGCACCAGGAAAGCCCGGAGCCCCAAGGTCTGTGCGGCAATGCAAGCGGTTTCTAGAGAGCTTTAAAACAAGGCACAGTTTTCCCTCGTGGCTCCTTGGGCACGGGACTCACGTGGCTTCCCTTGTGTCAACCGTCTCCGGAGATATGGTGAATTTTGTGGCCGGCCCTGGGGCGAGTGAGACAGGGTTGTTTTGAGGCTGAAGGCACCAGGAAAGCCCGGAGCCCCAAGTCCTGTGCGGCAATGCAAGCGGTTTCTAGAGAGCTTTAAAACAAGGCACAGTTTTCCCTCGTGGCTCCTTGGGCACGGGACTCACGTGGCTTCCCTTGTGTCAACCGTCTCCGAGATATGGTAATTTTGTGGCCGGCCCTGGGGCGAGTGAGAGAGGGTTGTTTTGAGGCTGAAGGCACCAGGAAAGCCCGGAGCCCCAAGTCCTGTGCGGCAATGCAAGCGGTTTTTTAGAGAGCTTTAAAACAAGGCACAGTTTTCCCTCGTGGCTCCTTGGGCACGGGACTCAGTGGCTTCTCTTGTGTCAACCGTCTCCAGAGATATGGTGACTTTTGTGGCCGGCCCTGGGGCGAGTGAGAGAGGGTTGTTTT
The DNA here is from genome assembly GCA_947846985.1 of Fratercula arctica. Taxonomy (NCBI): domain Eukaryota; kingdom Metazoa; phylum Chordata; class Aves; order Charadriiformes; family Alcidae; genus Fratercula; species Fratercula arctica. Next base: position 59,961 of record CANTUZ010000021.1, on the reverse strand, counting down.
GAGGCTGAAGGCACCAGGAAAGCCCGGAGCCCCAAGGACTGTGCGGCAATGCAAGCGGTTTCTAGAGAGCTTTAAAACAAGGCACAGTTTTCCCTCGTGGCTCCTTGGGCACGGGACTCAGTGGAATTCCCTTGTGTCAAAGCGTCTCAGAGATATGGTGACTTTTGTGGCCGGCCCTGGGGCGGTGAGACAGGGTTGTTTTGAGGCTGAAGGCACCAGGAAAGCCCGGAGCCCCAAGTTCTGTACGGCAATGGAAGCGGTTTCTAGAGAGCTTTAAAACAAGCAGCAGGTTTTCCCTCGTGGCTCCTTGGGCACGGGAATCATGTGGCTTCCCTTGTGTCAACCGTCTCCAGAGATATGGTAAATTTTGTGGCCGCCCTGGGCGAGTGAGAGAGGGTTGTTTTGAGGCTGAAGGCACCAGGAAAGCCCGGAGCCCCAAGTCCTGTGTGGCAATGCAAGCGGTTTCTAGAGAGCTTTAAAACAAGGCACAGTTTTCCCTCGTGGCTCCTTGGGCACGGGACTCAGGTGGCTTCTCTTGTGTCAACCGTCTCCAGAGATATGGTGACTTTTGTGGCCGGCCCTGGGGCGAGTGAGAGAGGGTTGTTTTGAGGCTGAAGGCACCAGGAAAGCCCGGAGCCCCAAGTCCTGTGTGGCAATGCAAGCGGTTTCTAGAGAGCTTTAAAACAAGGCACAGTTTTCCCTCGTGGCTCCTTGGGCACCGGACTCACGTGGCTTCTCTTGTGTCAACCGTCTCCAGAGATATGGTGACTTTTGTGGCCGGCCCTGGGGCGAGTGAGACAGGGTTGTTTTGAGGCTGAAGGCACCAGGAAAGCCCGGAGCCCCAAGTCCTGTGCGGCAATGCAAGCGGTTTCTAGAGAGCTTTAAAACAAGGCACAGTTTTTCCCTCGTGGCTCCTGGGCACGGGACTCACGTGGCTTCCTTGTGTCAACCGTCTCCGGAGATATGGTAAATTTTGTGCCGGCCCTGGGCGGTGAGAGAGGGTTGTTTTGAGGCTGAAGGCACCAGGAAAGCCCGGAGCCCCAAGTCCTGTGTGGTAATGGAAGCGGTTTCTAGAGAGCTTTAAAACAAGGCACAGTTTTCCCTCGTGGCTCCTTGGACACCGGACTCACGTGGCTTCTCTTGTGTCAACCGTCTCCGGAGATATTGTGACTTTTGTGGCCGGCCATGGGCGAGTGAGACGAGGGTTTGTTTTGAGGCTGAAGGCACCAGGAAAGGCCCGGAAGCCCCCCAAGGACTGTGCGGCAATGAAAGCGGTTTCTAGAGAGCTTTAAAACAAGGCACAGTTTTCCCTCGTGGCTCCTTGGGCACGGGACTCATGTGGCTTCCCTTGTGTCAACCGTCCCCAGAGATATGGTAAATTTTGTGGCCGGCCCTGGGGCGAGTGAGAGAGGGTGTTTTGAGGCTGAAGGCACCAGGAAAGCCCGAGCCCCAAGTCCTGTGTGGTAATGGAAGCGGTTTCTAGAGAGCTTTAAAACAAGGCACAGTTTTCCCTCGTGGCTCCTTGGACACCGGACTCACGTGGCTTCTCTTGTGTCAACCGTCTCCGGAGATATTGTGACTTTTGTGGCCGGCCATGGGGCGAGTGAGAGAGGGTTGTTTTGAGGCTGAAGGCACCAGGAAAGCCCGGAGCCCCAAGTTCTGTACGGCAATGGAAGCGGTTTCTAGAGAGCTTTAAAACAAGGCACAGTTTTCCCTCGTGGCTCCTTGGGCACGGGACTCAGGTGGCTTCCCTTGTGTCAACCGTCTCCAGAGATATGGTAAATTTTTGTGGCCGCGCCCTGGGGCGAGTGACGAGAGGTTGTTTTGAGCTGGAAGGCACCAGGAAAGCCCGGAGCCCAAGTCCTGTGTGGCAATGGCAGCGGTTTTTAGAGAGCTTTAAAACAAGGAACAGTTTTCCCTCGTGTCTCCTTGGGCACGGGACTCACGTTGCTTCTCTTGTGTCAACCGTCTCCGGAGATATGGTAAATTTTGTGGCCGGCCCTGGGCGAGTGAGGACAGGGTTGTTTTTGAGGCTGAAGGTGCACCATGAAAGCCCGGAGCCCCAAGTCCTGTGCTGCAATGCAAGCGGTTTCTAGAGAGCTTTAAAAAAAAGCCATAGTTTTCCCTCCTGGCTCCTTGGGCACGGGACTCAGGTGGCTTCCTCATTGTGTCCACCGTCTCCAGAGAAATGGTGTAATTTTTGTGGCCGGCCCTGGGGCGAGTGAGACAGGTTGTTTTGAGGCTGAAGGCACCAGGAAAGCCCGGAGCCCCAAGGACTTTGCGGCAATGCAAGCGGTTTCTAGAGAGCTTTAAAACAAGGCACAGTTTTCCCTCGTGGGCCCTTGGGCACGGGACTCAGTGGCTTCCTTGTGTTCAACCGTCTCCAGAGATATGGTACTTTTGTGGCCGGACCTGGGGCGAGTGAGAGAGGGTTGTTTTGAGGCTGAAGGCACAGGAAAAGCCCGGAGCCCCAAGTTCTGTACGGCAATGCAAGCGGTTTTCAGAGAGCTTTAAACAACAGGCACAGTTTTCCCTCGTGGCTCCTTGGGCAGCGGACTCACGTGGCTTCCCTTGTGTCAACCGTCTCCGAGATCAATATGGTAATTTCTGTGGCGGCCCTGGGCGAGTGAGAGAGGGTTGTTTTGACGGCTGAAGGCACCAGGAAAGCCCGGAGCCCCAAGTTCTGTACGGGCAATGCAAGCGGTTTTTAGAGAGCTTTAAAACAAGGCACAGTTTTCCCTCGTGGGTCCTTGGGCACGGGACTCATGTGGCTTCCCTTGTGTCAACCGTCTCCGGAGATATGGTAAATTTTGTGGCCGGCCCTGGGCGAGTGAGAGAGGGTTGTTTTGAGCTGAAGGCACCAGGAAAGCCCGGAGCCCAAGGACTGTGCGGCAATGCAAGCGGTTTCTAGAGAGCTTTAAAACAAGGCACAGTTTTCCCTCGTGGCTCCTTGGACACCGGACTCAGGTGGCTTCTCTTGTGTCAACCGTCTCCAGAGATATGGTGACTTTTGTGGCCGGCCCTGGGGCGAGTGAGACAGGGTTGTTTTTGAGGCTGAAGGCACCAGGAAAGCCCGGAGCCCCAAGTACTGTGCGGCAATGGAAGCGGTTTCTAGAGAGCTTTAAAACAAGGCACAGTTTTCCCTCGTGGCTCCTTGGGCACGGGACTCATGTGGCTTCTCTTGTGTCAACCGTCCCCAGAGATATGGTGACTTTTGTGGCCGGCCCTGGGGCGAGTGAGAGAGGGTTGTTTTTGAGGCTGAAGGCACCAGGAAAGCCCGGAGCCCCAAGGACTGTGCGGCAATGGAAGCGGTTTCTAGAGAGCTTTAAAACAAGGCACAGTTTTCCCTCGTGGCTCCTTGGGCACGGGACTCAGGTGAATTCCATTGTGTCAACCGTCTCCGAAGATATGGTGAATTTTGTGGCCGGCCATGGGGCGAGTGAGACAGGGTTGTTTTGAGGCTGAAGGCACCAGGAAAGCCCGGAGCCCCAAGGACTGTGCGGCAATGGAAGCGGTTTCTAGAGATGTTTAAAACAAGGCACAGTTTTCCCTCGTGGCTCCTTGGGCACGGGACTCATGTGGCTTCCCTTGTGTCAACCGTCTCCAGAGATATGGTAAATTTTGTGGCCGGCCCTGGGGCGAGTGAGAGAGGGTTGTTTTGAGGCTGAAGGCACCAGGAAAGCCCGGAGCCCCAAGTCCTGTGTGGTAATGCAAGCGGTTTTTAGAGAGCTTTAAAACAAGGCACAGTTTTCCCTCGTGGCTCCTTGGGCACGGGACTCACGTGCTTCTCTTGTGTCAATTGTCTCCGGAGATATGGTAATTTTTGTGGCCGTCACTGGGCGAGTGAGACAGGGTTGTTTTGACGCTGAAGGCACCAGAAAAGCCCGGAGCCCCAAGTCCTGTGTGGCAATGCAAGCGGTTTCTAGAGAGCTTTAAAACAAGGCACAGTTTTCCCTCGTGGCTCCTTGGACACCGGACTCAGGTGGCTTCTCTTGTGTCAACCGTCTCCAGAGATATGGTGACTTTTGTGGCCGGCCCTGGAGCGAGTGAGACAGGGTTGTTTTGAGGCTGAAGGCACCAGGAAAGCCCGGAGCCCCAAGTCCTGTGTGGTAATGCAAGCGGTTTTTAGAGAGCTTTAAAACAAGGCACAGATTTCCCTCGTGGCTCCTTGGGCACGGGACTCACGTGGCTTCCCTTGTGTCAACCGTCTCCGGAGATATGGTAAATTTTGTGGCCAGCCCTGGGGCGAGTGAGACAGGGTTGTTTTGAGGCTGAAGGCACCAGGAAAGCCCGGAGCCCCAAGTCCTGTGTGGTAATGCAAGCGGTTTTTAGAGAGCTTTAAAACAAGGCACAGTTTTCCCTCGTGGGTCCTTGGGCACGGGACTCATGTGGCTTCCCTTGTGTCAACCGTCTCCGGAGATATGGTAAATTTTGTGGCCGGCCCTGGGGCGAGTGAGAGAGGGTTGTTTTGAGGCTGAAGGCACCAGGAAAGCCCGGAGCCCCAAGTACTGTGCGGCAATGCAAGCGGTTTCTAGAGAGCTTTAAAACAAGGCACAGTTTTCCCTCGTGGCTCCTTGGACACCGGACTCATGTGGCTTCTCTTGTGTCAACCGTCTCCAGAGATATGGTGACTTTTGTGGCCGGCCATGGGCTGAGTGAGACAGGGTTGTTTTGAGGCTGAAGGCACCAGGAAAGCCCGGAGCCCCAAGTTCTGTACGGCAATGGAAGCGGTTTCTAGAGAGCTTTAAAACAAGGCACAGTTTTCCCTCGTGGCTCCTTGGGCACGGGACTCATGTGGCTTCTCTTGTGTCAACCGTCTCCAGAGATATGGTGACTTGTTGTGGCCGGCCCTGGGGCGAGTGAGACAGGGTTGTTTTGAGGCTGAAGGCACCAGGAAAGCCCGGAGCCCCAAGTCCTGTGCGGCAATGCAAGCGGTTTCTAGAGAGCTTTAAAACAAGGCACAGTTTTCCCTCGTGGCTCCTTGGGCACGGGACTCACGTGGCTTCCCTTGTGTCAACCGTCTCCAGAGATATGTAAATTTTGTGGCCGGCCCTGGGGCGAGTGAGACAGGGTTGTTTTGAGGCTGAAGGCACCAGGAAAGCCCGGAGCCCCAAGTCCTGTGTGGCAATGCAAGCGGTTTCTAGAGAGCTTTAAAACAAGGCACAGTTTTCCCTCGTGGCTCCTTGGGCACCGGACTCAGGTGGCTTCTCTTGTGTCAACCGTCTCCAGAGATATGGTGACTTTTGTGGCCGGCCCTGGGCGAGTGAGACAGGGTTGTTTTGAGGCTGAAGGCACCAGGAAAGCCCGGAGCCCCAAGTCCTGTGCGGCAATGCAAGCGGTTTTTAGAGAGCTTTAAAACAAGGCACAGTTTTCCCTCGTGGCTCCTTGGGCACGGGACTCACGTGGCTTCCCTTGTGTCAACCGTCTCCGGAGATATGGTAAATTTTGTGGCCAGCCCTGGGGCGAGTGAGACAGGGTTGTTTTGAGGCTGAAGGCACCAGGAAAGCCCGGAACCCCAAGTCCTGTGTGGCAATGCAAGCGGTTTCTAGAGAGCTTTAAAACAAGGCACAGTTTTCCCTCGTGGCTCCTTGGGCACGGGACTCACATAGCTTCCCTTGTGTCAACCGTCTCCGGAGATATGGTAAATTTTGTTGGCCAGCCCTGGGGCGAGTGAGACAGGGTTGTTTTGAGGCTGAAGGCACCAGGAAAGCCCGGAGCCCCAAGTCCTGTGTGGCAATGCAAGCGGTTTTTAGAGAGCTTTAAAACAAGGCACAGTTTTCCCTCGTGGGTCCTTGGGCACGGGACTCACGTGGCTTCCCTTGTGTCAACCGTCTCCGGAGATATGGTAAATTTTGTGGCCGGCCCTGGGGCGAGTGAGAGAGGGTTGTTTTGAGGCTGAAGGCACCAGGAAAGCCCGGAGCCCCAAGGACTGTGCGGCAATGGAAGCGGTTTCTAGAGAGCTTTAAAACAAGGCACAGTTTTCCCTCGTGCTCCTTGGGCACCGGGACTCAGGTGGCTTCTCTTGTGTCAACCGTCTCCAGAATATATGGTGACTTTTGTGGCCGGCCCTGGGCGAGTGAGACAGGGTTGTTTTGAGGCTGAAGGCACCAGGAAAGCCCGGAGCCCCAAGTCCTGTGTGGCAATGGAAGCGGTTTCTAGAGAGCTTTAAAAAAAAGCCATAGTTTTCCCTCCTGGCTCCTTGGGCACGGGACTCAGGTGGCTTCTCTTGTGTCAACCGTCTCCAGAGATATGGTGACTTTTGTGGCCGGCCCTGGGGCGAGTGAGATAGGGTTGTTTTGAGGCTGAAGGCACAGGAAAGCCGGAGCCCCAAGGACTGTGCGGCAATGGAAGCGGTTTCTAGAGAGCTTTAAAACAAGGCACAGTTTTCCCTCGTGGCTCCTTGGGCACGGGACTCAGGTGAATTCCATTGTGTCAACCGTCTCCGGAGATATGGTAAATTTTGTGGCCGGCCATGGGCTGAGTGAGAGAGGGTTGTTTTGAGGCTGAAGGCACCAGGAAAGCCCGGAGCCCCCAAGGACTGTGCGGCAATGGAAGCGGTTTCTAGAGAGCTTTAAAACAAGGCACAGTTTTCCCTCGTGGCTCCTTGGCACGGGACTCACGTGGCTTCCCTTGTGTCAACCGTCTCCAGAGATATGGTAAATTTTGTGCCGGCCCTGGGGCGAGTGAAGAGAGGGTTTTTTGAGGCTGAAGGAACCAGGAAAGCCCGGAGCCCCAAGTCCTGTGTGGTAAAGCAAGCGGTTTTTTAGAGAGCTTTAAAACAAGGCACAGTTTTCCCTCGTGGCTCCTTGGGCACGGGACGCACGTGATTCTTCTCTTGTGTCAACTTGTCTCCGGAGATATGGTAATTTTTGTGGCCCGTCACTGGCGTAGTGAGACCAGGGTTGTTTTGACGCTGAGGCACCAGAAAAGCCCGGAGCCACCAGTCCTTGTGGCAATGCAAGCGGTTTCTAGAGAGCTTTAAAACACAAGGCACAGTTTTCCCTCGTGGCTCCTTGGGGCTCCGGACTCAGGTGGCTTCTCTTGTGTCAACCGTCTCCAGAGATATGGTGACTTTTGTGGCCGGCCCTGGGGCGAGTGAGACAGGGTTGTTTTGAGGCTGAAGGCACCAGGAAAGCCCCGAGCCCCAAGTCCTGTGTGGTAATGCAAGCGGTTTTTAGAGAGCTTTAAAACAAGGCACAGATTTCCCTCGTGGCTCCTTGGGCACGGGACTCATCGTGGCTTCCCCTTGTGTCAACCGTCTCCGGAGATATGGTAATTTTTGTGGCCAGCCCTGGGTGCGAGGTGAGAGCAGGTTTGTTTTGAGGCTGAAGGCACCAGGAAAGCCCGGAGCCCCAAGTCCTGTGTGGAAATGCAAGCGGTTTTTAGAGAGCTTTAAAACAAGGCACAGTTTTCCCTCGTGGCTCCTTGGGCACGGGACTCAGGTGACTTCCCTTGTGTCAACCGTCTCCAGAGATATGGTGACTTTTGTGGCCGGCCCTGGGGCGAGTGAGAGAGGGTTGTTTTGAGGCTGAAGGCACCAGGAAAGCCCGGAGCCCCAAGTACTGTGCGGCAATGCAAGCGGTTTCTAGAGAGCTTTAAAACAAGGCACAGTTTTCCCTCGTGGCTCCTTGGGCACGGGACTCAGGTGGCTTCTCTTGTGTCAACCGTCTCCAGAGATATGGTGACTTTTGTGGCCGGCCCTGGGGCGAGTGAGACAGGGTTGTTTTTGAGGCTGAAGGCACCAGGAAAGCCCGGAGCCCCAAGTACTGTGCGGCAATGCAAGCGGTTTCTAGAGAGCTTTAAAACAAGGCACAGTTTTCCCTCGTGGCTCCTTGGGCACGGGACTCATGTGGCTTCTCTTGTGTCAACCGTCTCCAGAGATATGGTGAATTTTGTGGCCGGCCCTGGGGCGAGTGAGAGAGGGTTGTTTTGAGGCTGAAGGCACCAGGAAAGCCGGAGCCCCAAGGACTGTGCGGCAATGGAAGCGGTTTCTAGAGAGCTTTAAAAACAAGGCACAGTTTTCCCTCGTGGCTCCTTGGGCACGGGGCTCAGGTGATTCCATTGTGTCAACGTCTCCGGAGATATGGGTAAATTTGGTGGCCGGCCAGGGGCGAGTGAGAGAGGGTTGTTTGAGGCTGAAGGCACCAGGACAAAGCCGGAGCCCCAAGGACTGTGCGGCAATGGAAGCGGTTTCTAGAGAGCTTTAAAACAAGGCACCGTTTTCCCTCGTGGCTCCTTGGGCACGGGACTCAGGTGGGTTCTCTTGTGTCAACCGTCTCCAGAGATATGGTAAATTTTGTGGCCGGCCCTGGGGCGAGTGAGAGAGGGTTGTTTTGAGGCTGAAGGCACAAGGAAGCCCGGAGCCCCAAGTCCTGTGTGGTAAAGCAAGCGGTTTTTAGAGAGCTTTAAAAAAAGGCACAGTTTTCCCTCGTGGCTCCTTGGGCACGGGACTCACGTGGCTTCTCTTGTGTCAATTGTCTCCGGAGATATGGTAATTTTTGTGGCCGGCCACTGGGCGAGTGAGAACAGGGTTGTTTTGATGCTGAAAGGCACCAGAAAGCCCGGAGCCCCAAGTCCTGTGTGGCAATGCAAGCGGTTTCTAGAGAGCTTTAAAACAAGGCACAGTTTTCCCTCGTGGCTCCTTGGACACCGGACTCAGGTGGCTTCTCTTGTGTCAACCTTCTCCAGAGATATGGTGACTTTTTGTGGCCGGCCCTGGAGCGAGTGAGACAGGGTTGTTTTGAGGCTGAAGGCCACCGGAAAGCCGGAAGCCCCAAGTCCTGTGTGGTAATGCAAGCGGTTTTTAGAGAGCTTTAAAACAAGGCACAGATTTCCCTCGTGGCTCCTTGGGCACGGGACTCACGTGGCTTCCCTTGTGTCAACCGTCTCCGGAGATATGGTGACTTTTGTGGCCGGCCCTGGGGCGAGTGAGACAGGGTTGTTTTGAGGCTGAAGGCACCAGGAAAGCCCGGAGCCCCAAGTCCTGTGTGGCAATGCAAGCGGTTTCTAGAGAGCTTTAAAACAAGGCACAGTTTTCCCTCGTGGCTCCTTGGGCACGGGACTCACGTGGCTTCTCTTGTGTCAACCGTCTCCAGAGATATGGTGAATTTTGTGGCCGGCCCTGGGGCGAGTGAGAGAGGGTTGTTTTGAGGCTGAAGGCACCAGGAAAGCCCGGAGCCCCAAGTCCTGTGCGGCAATGCAAGCGGTTTCTAGAGAGCTTTAAAACAAGGCACAGTTTTCCCTCGTGGCTCCTTGGGCACGGGACTCAGGTGGCTTCTCTTGTGTCAACCGTCTCCAGAGATATGGTGACTTTTGTGGCCGGCCCTGGGGCGAGTGAGAGAGGGTTGTTTTGAGGCTGAAGGCACCAGGAAAGCCCGGAGCCCCAAGTCCTGTGCGGCAATGCAAGCGGTTTCTAGAGAGCTTTAAAACAAGGCACAGTTTTCCCTCGTGGCTCCTTGGGCACGGGACTCATGTGGCTTCCCTTGTGTCAACCGTCTCCAGAGATATGGTAATTTTACTGGCCGGCCCTGGGGCGAGTGAGAGAGGGTTGTTTTGAGGCTGAAGGCACCAGGAAAGCCCGGAGCCCCAAGTCCTGTGTGGCAATGCAAGCGGTTTTTAGAGAGCTTTAAAACAAGGCACAGTTTTCCCTCGTGGCTCCTTGGGCACGGGACTCACGTGGCTTCTCTTGTGTCAACCGTCTCCGGAGATATGGTAATTTCTGTGGCCGGCCCTGGGGCGAGTGAGACAGGGTTGTTTTGAGGCTGAAGGCACCAGGAAAGCCCGGAGCCCCAAGTCCTGTGCGGCAATGCAAGCGGTTTTTTAGAGAGCTTTAAAACAAGGCACAGTTTTCCCTCGTGGCTCCTTGGGCACGGGACTCAGGTGGCTTCTCTTGTGTCAACCGTCTCCAGAGATATGGTGACTTTTGTGGCCGGCCCTGGGGCGAGTGAGAGAGGGTTGTTTTGAGGCTGAAGGCACCAGGAAAGCCCGGAGCCCCAAGTCCTGTGCGGCAATGCAAGCGGTTTCTAGAGAGCTTTAAAACAAGGCACAGTTTTCCCTCGTGGCTCCTTGGGCACGGGACTCACGTGGCTTCCCTTGTGTCAACCGTCTCCGGAGATATGGTAATTTTTGTGGCCGGCCCTGGGGCGAGTGAGACAGGGTTGTTTTGAGGCTGAAGGCACCAGGAAAGCCCGGAGCCCCAAGTCCTGTGTGGCAATGCAAGCGGTTTCTAGAGAGCTTTAAAACAAGGCACAGTTTTCCCTCGTGGCTCCTTGGGCACGGGACTCACGTGGCTTCCCTTGTGTCAACCGTCTCCGGAGATATGGTGAATTTTGTGGCCGGCCCTGGGGCGAGTGAGAGAGGGTTGTTTTGAGGCTGAAGGCACCAGGAAAGCCCGGAGCCCCAAGGACTGTGCGGCAATGCAAGCGGTTTCTAGAGAGCTTTAAAACAAGGCACAGTTTTCCCTCGTGGCTCCTTGGGCACGGGACTCACGTGGCTTCCCTTGTGTCAACCGTCTCCGGAGATATGGTAACTTTTGTGGCCGGCCCTGGGGCGAGTGAGAGAGGGTTGTTTTGAGGCTGAAGGCACCAGGAAAGCCCGGAGCCCCAAGTACTGTGCGGCAATGCAAGCGGTTTCTAGAGAGCTTTAAAACAAGGCACAGTTTTCCCTCGTGGCTCCTTGGGCACGGGACTCAGGTGGCTTCTCTTGTGTCAACCGTCTCCAGAGATATGGTGACTTTTGTGGCCGGCCCTGGGGCGAGTGAGACAGGGTTGTTTTGAGGCTGAAGGCACCAGGAAAGCCCGGAGCCCCAAGTCCTGTGCGGCAATGCAAGCGGTTTCTAGAGAGCTTTAAAACAAGGCACAGTTTTCCCTCGTGGCTCCTTGGGCACGGGACTCAGGTGGCTTCTCTTGTGTCAACCGTCTCCAGAGATATGGTGACTTTTGTGGCCGGCCCTGGGGCGAGTGAGACAGGGTTGTTTTGAGGCTGAAGGCACCAGGAAAGCCCGGAGCCCCAAGTACTGTGCGGCAATGCAAGCGGTTTCTAGAGAGCTTTAAAACAAGGCACAGTTTTCCCTCGTGGCTCCTTGGGCACCGGACTCAGGTGGCTTCTCTTGTGTCAACCGTCTCCAGAGATATGGTGACTTTTGTGGCCGGCCCTGGGGCGAGTGAGACAGGGTTGTTTTGAGGCTGAAGGCACCAGGAAAGCCCGGAGCCCCAAGTCCTGTGCGGCAATGCAAGCGGTTTCTAGAGAGCTTTAAAACAAGGCACAGTTTTCCCTCGTGGCTCCTTGGGCACGGGACTCACGTGGCTTCCCTTGTGTCAACCGTCTCCGGAGATATGGTAATTTTTGTGGCCGGCCCTGGGGCGAGTGAGAGAGGGTTGTTTTGAGGCTGAAGGCACCAGGAAAGCCCGGAGCCCCAAGTACTGTGCGGCAATGCAAGCGGTTTCTAGAGAGCTTTAAAACAAGGCACAGTTTTCCCTCGTGGCTCCTTGGGCACGGGACTCATGTGGCTTCCCTTGTGTCAACCGTCTCCGGAGATATGGTAAATTTTGTGGCCGGCCCTGGGGCGAGTGAGACAGGGTTGTTTTGAGGCTGAAGGCACCAGGAAAGCCCGGAGCCCCAAGTTCTGTGCGGCAATGCAAGCGGTTTCTAGAGAGCTTTAAAACAAGGCACAGTTTTCCCTCGTGGCTCCTTGGGCACGGGACTCACGTGGCTTCTCTTGTGTCAACCGTCTCCAGAGATATGGTAACTTTTGTGGCCGGCCCTGGGGCGAGTGAGACAGGGTTGTTTTGAGGCTGAAGGCACCAGGAAAGCCCGGAGCCCCAAGGACTGTGCGGCAATGGAAGCGGTTTCTAGAGAGCTTTAAAACAAGGCACAGTTTTCCCTCGTGGCTCCTTGGGCACGGGACTCATGTGGCTTCTCTTGTGTCAACCGTCTCCAGAGATATGGTGACTTTTGTGGCCGGCCCTGGGGCGAGTGAGAGAGGGTTGTTTTGAGGCTGAAGGCACCAGGAAAGCCCGGAGCCCCAAGTCCTGTGTGGCAATGCAAGCGGTTTTTTAGAGAGCTTTAAAACAAGGCACAGTTTTCCCTCGTGGCTCCTTGGGCACGGGACTCACGTGGCTTCTCTTGTGTCAACCGTCTCCGGAGATATGGTGAGTTTTGTGGCCGGCCCTGGGCGAGTGAGACAGGGTTGTTTTGAGGCTGAAGGCACCAGGAAAGCCCGGAGCCCCAAGTCCTGTGTGGCAATGCAAGCGGTTTTTAGAGAGCTTTAAAACAAGGCACAGTTTTCCCTCGTGGCTCCTTGGGCACGGGACTCACGTGGCTTCTCTTGTGTCAACCGTCTCCAGAGATATGGTGACTTTTGTGGCCGGCCCTGGGGCGAGTGAGACAGGGTTGTTTTGAGGCTGAAGGCACCAGGAAAGCCCGGAGCCCCAAGTCCTGTGCGGCAATGCAAGCGGTTTCTAGAGAGCTTTAAAACAAGGCACAGTTTTCCCTCGTGGCTCCTTGGGCACGGGACTCACGTGGCTTCCCTTGTGTCAACCGTCTCCAGAGATATGTAAATTTTGTGGCCGGCCCTGGGGCGAGTGAGACAGGGTTGTTTTGAGGCTGAAGGCACCAGGAAAGCCCGGAGCCCCAAGTCCTGTGTGGCAATGCAAGCGGTTTTCAGAGAGCTTTAAAACAAGGCACAGTTTTCCCTCGTGGCTCCTTGGGCACGGGACTCACGTGGCTTCCCTTGTGTCAACCGTCTCCGGAGATATGGTAATTTTTGTGGCCGGCCCTGGGGCGAGTGAGACAGGGTTGTTTTGAGGCTGAAGGCACCAGGAAAGCCCGGAGCCCCAAGTCCTGTGCGGCAATGCAAGCGGTTTCTAGAGAGCTTTAAAACAAGGCACAGTTTTCCCTCGTGGCTCCTTGGGCACGGGACTCAGGTGGCTTCTCTTGTGTCAACCGTCTCCAGAGATATGGTGAATTTTGTGGCCGGCCCTGGGGCGAGTGAGAGAGGGTTGTTTTGAGGCTGAAGGCACCAGGAAAGCCCGGAGCCCCAAGTACTGTGCGGCAATGCAAGCGGTTTCTAGAGAGCTTTAAAACAAGGCACAGTTTTCCCTCGTGGCTCCTTGGGCACGGGACTCAGGTGGCTTCTCTTGTGTCAACCGTCTCCAGAGATATGGTGACTTTTGTGGCCGGCCCTGGGGCGAGTGAGACAGGGTTGTTTTGAGGCTGAAGGCACCAGGAAAGCCCGGAGCCCCAAGGACTGTGCGGCAATGCAAGCGGTTTCTAGAGAGCTTTAAAACAAGGCACAGTTTTCCCTCGTGGCTCCTTGGGCACGGGACTCATGTGGCTTCTCTTGTGTCAACCGTCTCCAGAGATATGGTAATTTCTGTGGCCGGCCCTGGGGCGAGTGAGAGAGGGTTGTTTTGAGGCTGAAGGCACCAGGAAAGCCCGGAGCCCCAAGTCCTGTGTGGCAATGCAAGCGGTTTTTAGAGAGCTTTAAAACAAGGCACAGTTTTCCCTCGTGGCTCCTTGGGCACGGGACTCACGTGGCTTCTCTTGTGTCAACCGTCTCCGGAGATATGGTAACTTTTGTGGCCGGCCCTGGGGCGAGTGAGAGAGGGTTGTTTTGAGGCTGAAGGCACCAGGAAAGCCCGGAGCCCCAAGTACTGTGTGGCAATGCAAGCGGTTTCTAGAGAGCTTTAAAACAAGGCACAGTTTTCCCTCGTGGCTCCTTGGGCACCGGACTCACGTGGCTTCTCTTGTGTCAACCGTCTCCAGAGATATGGTGACTTTTGTGGCCGGCCCTGGGGCGAGTGAGAGAGGGTTGTTTTGAGGCTGAAGGCACCAGGAAAGCCCGGAGCCCCAAGTCCTGTGCGGCAATGCAAGCGGTTTCTAGAGAGCTTTAAAACAAGGCACAGTTTTCCCTCGTGGCTCCTTGGGCACGGGACTCACGTGGCTTCTCTTGTGTCAACCGTCTCCAGAGATATGGTGAATTTTGTGGCCGGCCCTGGGGCGAGTGAGAGAGGGTTGTTTTGAGGCTGAAGGCACCAGGAAAGCCCGGAGCCCCAAGTACTGTGCGGCAATGCAAGCGGTTTCTAGAGAGCTTTAAAACAAGGCACAGTTTTCCCTCGTGGCTCCTTGGGCACGGGACTCACGTGGCTTCTCTTGTGTCAACCGTCTCCGGAGATATGGTGACTTTTGTGGCCGGCCCTGGGGCGAGTGAGAGAGGGTTGTTTTGAGGCTGAAGGCACCAGGAAAGCCCGGAGCCCCAAGTACTGTGCGGCAATGCAAGCGGTTTCTAGAGAGCTTTAAAACAAGGCACAGTTTTCCCTCGTGGCTCCTTGGGCACGGGACTCATGTGGCTTCCCTTGTGTCAACCGTCTCCGAGATATGGTAAATTTTGTGGCCGGCCCTGGGGCGAGTGAGACAGGGTTGTTTTGAGGCTGAAGGCACCAGGAAAGCCCGGAGCCCCAAGTCCTGTGCGGCAATGCAAGCGGTTTCTAGAGAGCTTTAAAACAAGGCACAGTTTTCCCTCGTGGCTCCTTGGGCACGGGACTCACGTGGCTTCTCTTGTGTCAACCGTCTCCGGAGATATGGTAAATTTTGTGGCCGGCCCTGGGGCGAGTGAGACAGGGTTGTTTTGAGGCTGAAGGCACCAGGAAAGCCCGGAGCCCCAAGTCCTGTGCGGCAATGCAAGCGGTTTCTAGAGAGCTTTAAAACAAGGCACAGTTTTCCCTCGTGGCTCCTTGGGCACCGGACTCAGGTGGCTTCTCTTGTGTCAACCGTCTCCAGAGATATGGTGACTTTTGTGGCCGGCCCTGGGGCGAGTGAGACAGGGTTGTTTTGAGGCTGAAGGCACCAGGAAAGCCCGGAGCCCCAAGGCCTGTGTGGCAATGCAAGCGGTTTCTAGAGAGCTTTAAAACAAGGCACAGTTTTCCCTCGTGGCTCCTTGGGCACGGGACTCACGTGGCTTCCCTTGTGTCAACCGTCTCCGGAGATATGGTAATTTTTGTGGCCGGCCCTGGGGCGAGTGAGACAGGGTTGTTTTGAGGCTGAAGGCACCAGGAAAGCCCGGAGCCCCAAGTCCTGTGCGGCAATGCAAGCGGTTTCTAGAGAGCTTTAAAACAAGGCACAGTTTTCCCTCGTGGCTCCTTGGGCACGGGACTCATGTGGCTTCCCTTGTGTCAACCGTCTCCGGAGATATGGTAATTTTGTGGCCGGCCCTGGGGCGAGTGAGAGAGGGTTGTTTTGAGGCTGAAGGCACCAGGAAAGCCCGGAGCCCCAAGGACTGTGCGGCAATGCAAGCGGTTTCTAGAGAGCTTTAAAACAAGGCACAGTTTTCCCTCGTGGCTCCTTGGGCACCGGACTCAGGTGGCTTCTCTTGTGTCAACCGTCTCCAGAGATATGGTGACTTTTGTGGCCGGCCCTGGGGCGAGTGAGACAGGGTTGTTTTGAGGCTGAAGGCACCAGGAAAGCCCGGAGCCCCAAGTTCTGTGCGGCAATGCAAGCGGTTTCTAGAGAGCTTTAAAACAAGGCACAGTTTTCCCTCGTGGCTCCTTGGGCACGGGACTCATGTGGCTTCTCTTGTGTCAACCGTCTCCAGAGATATGGTGACTTTTGTGGCCGGCCCTGGGGCGAGTGAGACAGGGTTGTTTTGAGGCTGAAGGCACCAGGAAAGCCCGGAGCCCCAAGGACTGTGCGGCAATGCAAGCGGTTTCTAGAGAGCTTTAAAACAAGGCACAGTTTTCCCTCGTGGCTCCTTGGGCACGGGACTCACGTGGCTTCCCTTGTGTCAACCGTCTCCAGAGATATGGTAATTTTTGTGGCCGGCCCTGGGGCGAGTGAGAGAGGGTTGTTTTGAGGCTGAAGGCACCAGGAAAGCCCGGAGCCCCAAGTCCTGTGTGGCAATGCAAGCGGTTTTTAGAGAGCTTTAAAACAAGGCACAGTTTTCCCTCGTGGCTCCTTGGGCACGGGACTCACGTGGCTTCCCTTGTGTCAACCGTCTCCGGAGATATGGTAATTTTTGTGGCCGGCCCTGGGCGAGTGAGAGAGGGTTGTTTTGAGGCTGAAGGCACCAGGAAAGCCCGGAGCCCCAAGTCCTGTGCGGCAATGCAAGCGGTTTCTAGAGAGCTTTAAAACAAGGCACAGTTTTCCCTCGTGGCTCCTTGGGCACCGGACTCAGGTGGCTTCTCTTGTGTCAACCGTCTCCAGAGATATGGTGACTTTTGTGGCCGGCCCTGGGGCGAGTGAGACAGGGTTGTTTTGAGGCTGAAGGCACCAGGAAAGCCCGGAGCCCCAAGTCCTGTGTGGCAATGCAAGCGGTTTCTAGAGAGCTTTAAAACAAGGCACAGTTTTCCCTCGTGGCTCCTTGGGCACGGGACTCACGTGGCTTCTCTTGTGTCAACCGTCTCCGGAGATATGGTAATTTTTGTGGCCGGCCCTGGGGCGAGTGAGACAGGGTTGTTTTGAGGCTGAAGGCACCAGGAAAGCCCGGAGCCCCAAGTCCTGTGTGGCAATGCAAGCGGTTTCTAGAGAGCTTTAAAACAAGGCACAGTTTTCCCTCGTGGCTCCTTGGGCACGGGACTCACGTGGCTTCCCTTGTGTCAACCGTCTCCGGAGATATGGTAATTTTTGTGGCCGGCCCTGGGGCGAGTGAGAGAGGGTTGTTTTGAGGCTGAAGGCACCAGGAAAGCCCGGAGCCCCAAGTCCTGTGCGGCAATGCAAGCGGTTTTTTAGAGAGCTTTAAAACAAGGCACAGTTTTCCCTCGTGGCTCCTTGGGCACGGGACTCACGTGGCTTCCCTTGTGTCAACCGTCTCCGGAGATATGGTAAATTTTGTGGCCGGCCCTGGGGCGAGTGAGAGAGGGTTGTTTTGAGGCTGAAGGCACCAGGAAAGCCCGGAGCCCCAAGTACTGTGCGGCAATGCAAGCGGTTTCTAGAGAGCTTTAAAACAAGGCACAGTTTTCCCTCGTGGCTCCTTGGGCACGGGACTCAGGTGGCTTCTCTTGTGTCAACCGTCTCCAGAGATATGGTGACTTTTGTGGCCGGCCCTGGGGCGAGTGAGACAGGGTTGTTTTGAGGCTGAAGGCACCAGGAAAGCCCGGAGCCCCAAGTCCTGTGTGGCAATGCAAGCGGTTTCTAGAGAGCTTTAAAACAAGGCACAGTTTTCCCTCGTGGCTCCTTGGGCACGGGACTCATGTGGCTTCTCTTGTGTCAACCGTCTCCAGAGATATGGTGACTTTTGTGGCCGGCCCTGGGGCGAGTGAGAGAGGGTTGTTTTGAGGCTGAAGGCACCAGGAAAGCCCGGAGCCCCAAGGACTGTGCGGCAATGCAAGCGGTTTCTAGAGAGCTTTAAAACAAGGCACAGTTTTCCCTCGTGGCTCCTTGGGCACGGGACTCACGTGGCTTCCCTTGTGTCAACCGTCTCCAGAGATATGGTAATTTCTGTGGCCGGCCCTGGGGCGAGTGAGAGAGGGTTGTTTTGAGGCTGAAGGCACCAGGAAAGCCCGGAGCCCCAAGTCCTGTGTGGCAATGCAAGCGGTTTCTAGAGAGCTTTAAAACAAGGCACAGTTTTCCCTCGTGGCTCCTTGGGCACCGGACTCAGGTGGCTTCTCTTGTGTCAACCGTCTCCAGAGATATGGTGACTTTTGTGGCCGGCCCTGGGGCGAGTGAGAGAGGGTTGTTTTGAGGCTGAAGGCACCAGGAAAGCCCGGAGCCCCAAGTTCTGTGCGGCAATGCAAGCGGTTTCTAGAGAGCTTTAAAACAAGGCACAGTTTTCCCTCGTGGCTCCTTGGGCACCGGACTCAGGTGGCTTCTCTTGTGTCAACCGTCTCCAGAGATATGGTGACTTTTGTGGCCGGCCCTGGGGCGAGTGAGACAGGGTTGTTTTGAGGCTGAAGGCACCAGGAAAGCCCGGAGCCCCAAGTCCTGTGCGGCAATGCAAGCGGTTTCTAGAGAGCTTTAAAACAAGGCACAGTTTTCCCTCGTGGCTCCTTGGGCACGGGACTCACGTGGCTTCTCTTGTGTCAACCGTCTCCGGAGATATGGTAATTTCTGTGGCCGGCCCTGGGGCGAGTGAGAGAGGGTTGTTTTGAGGCTGAAGGCACCAGGAAAGCCCGGAGCCCCAAGTACTGTGCGGCAATGCAAGCGGTTTCTAGAGAGCTTTAAAACAAGGCACAGTTTTCCCTCGTGGCTCCTTGGGCACGGGACTCACGTGGCTTCTCTTGTGTCAACCGTCTCCGGAGATATGGTGACTTTTGTGGCCGGCCCTGGGGCGAGTGAGACAGGGTTGTTTTGAGGCTGAAGGCACCAGGAAAGCCCGGAGCCCCAAGTTCTGTGCGGCAATGCAAGCGGTTTCTAGAGAGCTTTAAAACAAGGCACAGTTTTCCCTCGTGGCTCCTTGGGCACGGGACTCATGTGGCTTCCCTTGTGTCAACCGTCTCCAGAGATATGGTAATTTCTGTGGCCGGCCCTGGGGCGAGTGAGAGAGGGTTGTTTTGAGGCTGAAGGCACCAGGAAAGCCCGGAGCCCCAAGTCCTGTGCGGCAATGCAAGCGGTTTCTAGAGAGCTTTAAAACAAGGCACAGTTTTCCCTCGTGGCTCCTTGGGCACGGGACTCACGTGGCTTCTCTTGTGTCAACCGTCTCCAGAGATATGGTGACTTTTGTGGCCGGCCCTGGGGCGAGTGAGACAGGGTTGTTTTGAGGCTGAAGGCACCAGGAAAGCCCGGAGCCCCAAGTCCTGTGTGGCAATGCAAGCGGTTTCTAGAGAGCTTTAAAACAAGGCACAGTTTTCCCTCGTGGCTCCTTGGGCACGGGACTCACGTGGCTTCTCTTGTGTCAACCGTCTCCAGAGATATGGTGACTTTTGTGGCCGGCCCTGGGGCGAGTGAGACAGGGTTGTTTTGAGGCTGAAGGCACCAGGAAAGCCCGGAGCCCCAAGTCCTGTGTGGCAATGCAAGCGGTTTCTAGAGAGCTTTAAAACAAGGCACAGTTTTCCCTCGTGGCTCCTTGGGCACGGGACTCAGGTGGCTTCTCTTGTGTCAACCGTCTCCGAGATATGGTGAATTTTGTGGCCGGCCCTGGGGCGAGTGAGAGAGGGTTGTTTTGAGGCTGAAGGCACCAGGAAAGCCCGGAGCCCCAAGTACTGTGCGGCAATGCAAGCGGTTTCTAGAGAGCTTTAAAACAAGGCACAGTTTTCCCTCGTGGCTCCTTGGGCACGGGACTCAGTGGCTTCTCTTGTGTCAACCGTCTCCAGAGATATGGTGACTTTTGTGGCCGGCCCTGGGGCGAGTGAGACAGGGTTGTTTTGAGGCTGAAGGCACCAGGAAAGCCCGGAGCCCCAAGTCCTGTGCGGCAATGCAAGCGGTTTCTAGAGAGCTTTAAAACAAGGCACAGTTTTCCCTCGTGGCTCCTTGGGCACGGGACTCACGTGGCTTCTCTTGTGTCAACCGTCTCCAGAGATATGGTAATTTCTGTGGCCGGCCCTGGGGCGAGTGAGAGAGGGTTGTTTTGAGGCTGAAGGCACCAGGAAAGCCCGGAGCCCCAAGTCCTGTGCGGCAATGCAAGCGGTTTTCAGAGAGCTTTAAAACAAGGCACAGTTTTCCCTCGTGGCTCCTTGGGCACGGGACTCACGTGGCTTCCCTTGTGTCAACCGTCTCCGGAGATATGGTAATTTTTGTGGCCGGCCCTGGGGCGAGTGAGAGAGGGTTGTTTTGAGGCTGAAGGCACCAGGAAAGCCCGGAGCCCCAAGTCCTGTGCGGCAATGCAAGCGGTTTCTAGAGAGCTTTAAAACAAGGCACAGTTTTCCCTCGTGGCTCCTTGGGCACCGGACTCAGGTGGCTTCTCTTGTGTCAACCGTCTCCAGAGATATGGTGACTTTTGTGGCCGGCCCTGGGGCGAGTGAGACAGGGTTGTTTTGAGGCTGAAGGCACCAGGAAAGCCCGGAGCCCCAAGTCCTGTGTGGCAATGCAAGCGGTTTCTAGAGAGCTTTAAAACAAGGCACAGTTTTCCCTCGTGGCTCCTTGGGCACGGGACTCACGTGGCTTCTCTTGTGTCAACCGTCTCCAGAGATATGGTGACTTTTGTGGCCGGCCCTGGGGCGAGTGAGACAGGGTTGTTTTGAGGCTGAAGGCACCAGGAAAGCCCGGAGCCCCAAGTCCTGTGCGGCAATGCAAGCGGTTTTCTAGAGAGCTTTAAAACAAGGCACAGTTTTCCCTCGTGGCTCCTTGGGCACGGGACTCACGTGGCTTCCCTTGTGTCAACCATCTCCGGAGATATGGTAATTTTTGTGGCCGGCCCTGGGGCGAGTGAGACAGGGTTGTTTTGAGGCTGAAGGCACCAGGAAAGCCCGGAGCCCCAAGTCCTGTGTGGCAATGCAAGCGGTTTTTAGAGAGCTTTAAAACAAGGCACAGTTTTCCCTCGTGGCTCCTTGGGCACGGGACTCACGTGGCTTCCCTTGTGTCAACCGTCTCCGGAGATATGGTAAATTTTGTGGCCGGCCCTGGGGCGAGTGAGAGAGGGTTGTTTTGAGGCTGAAGGCACCAGGAAAGCCCGGAGCCCCAAGTCCTGTGCGGCAATGCAAGCGGTTTCTAGAGAGCTTTAAAACAAGGCACAGTTTTCCCTCGTGGCTCCTTGGGCACGGGACTCAGGTGGCTTCTCTTGTGTCAACCGTCTCCAGAGATATGGTGACTTTTGTGGCCGGCCCTGGGGCGAGTGAGACAGGGTTGTTTTGAGGCTGAAGGCACCAGGAAAGCCCGGAGCCCCAAGTCCTGTGCGGCAATGGAAGCGGTTTCTAGAGAGCTTTAAAACAAGGCACAGTTTTCCCTCGTGGCTCCTTGGGCACGGGACTCATGTGGCTTCTCTTGTGTCAACCGTCTCCAGAGATATGGTGACTTTTGTGGCCGGCCCTGGGGCGAGTGAGAGAGGGTTGTTTTGAGGCTGAAGGCACCAGGAAAGCCCGGAGCCCCAAGTACTGTGCGGCAATGCAAGCGGTTTCTAGAGAGCTTTAAAACAAGGCACAGTTTTCCCTCGTGGCTCCTTGGGCACGGGACTCAGGTGGCTTCCCTTGTGTCAACCGTCTCCAGAGATATGGTAACTTTTGTGGCCGGCCCTGGGGCGAGTGAGACAGGGTTGTTTTGAGGCTGAAGGCACCAGGAAAGCCCGGAGCCCCAAGGACTGTGCGGCAATGGAAGCGGTTTCTAGAGAGCTTTAAAACAAGGCACAGTTTTCCCTCGTGGCTCCTTGGGCACGGGACTCATGTGGCTTCCCTTGTGTCAACCGTCTCCAGAGATATGGTAAATTTTGTGGCCGGCCCTGGGGCGAGTGAGAGAGGGTTGTTTTGAGGCTGAAGGCACCAGGAAAGCCCGGAGCCCCAAGTCCTGTGTGGCAATGCAAGCGGTTTTTAGAGAGCTTTAAAACAAGGCACAGTTTTCCCTCGTGGCTCCTTGGGCACGGGACTCACGTGGCTTCTCTTGTGTCAACTGTCTCCGGAGATATGGTAATTTTTGTGGCCGTCCCTGGGCGAGTGAGACAGGGTTGTTTTGAGGCTGAAGGCACCAGGAAAGCCCGGAGCCCCAAGTCCTGTGTGGCAATGCAAGCGGTTTCTAGAGAGCTTTAAAACAAGGCACAGTTTTCCCTCGTGGCTCCTTGGGCACCGGACTCAGGTGGCTTCTCTTGTGTCAACCGTCTCCAGAGATATGGTGACTTTTGTGGCCGGCCCTGGGGCGAGTGAGACAGGGTTGTTTTGAGGCTGAAGGCACCAGGAAAGCCCGGAGCCCCAAGTCCTGTGTGGCAATGCAAGCGGTTTTTAGAGAGCTTTAAAACAAGGCACAGTTTTCCCTCGTGGCTCCTTGGGCACGGGACTCACGTGGCTTCCCTTGTGTCAACCGTCTCCGGAGATATGGTAATTTTTGTGGCCGGCCCTGGGGCGAGTGAGACAGGGTTGTTTTGAGGCTGAAGGCACCAGGAAAGCCCGGAGCCCCAAGTCCTGTGTGGCAATGCAAGCGGTTTTTAGAGAGCTTTAAAACAAGGCACAGTTTTCCCTCGTGGCTCCTTGGGCACGGGACTCACGTGGCTTCCCTTGTGTCAACCGTCTCCGGAGATATGGTAATTTTTGTGGCCGGCCCTGGGGCGAGTGAGAGAGGGTTGTTTTGAGGCTGAAGGCACCAGGAAAGCCCGGAGCCCCAAGTTCTGTGCGGCAATGCAAGCGGTTTCTAGAGAGCTTTAAAACAAGGCACAGTTTTCCCTCGTGGCTCCTTGGGCACGGGACTCAGGTGGCTTCTCTTGTGTCAACCGTCTCCAGAGATATGGTGACTTTTGTGGCCGGCCCTGGGGCGAGTGAGACAGGGTTGTTTTGAGGCTGAAGGCACCAGGAAAGCCCGGAGCCCCAAGGACTGTGCGGCAATGGAAGCGGTTTCTAGAGAGCTTTAAAACAAGGCACAGTTTTCCCTCGTGGCTCCTTGGGCACGGGACTCATGTGGCTTCCCTTGTGTCAACCGTCTCCAGAGATATGGTGACTTTTGTGGCCGGCCCTGGGGCGAGTGAGACAGGGTTGTTTTGAGGCTGAAGGCACCAGGAAAGCCCGGAGCCCCAAGGACTGTGCGGCAATGCAAGCGGTTTCTAGAGAGCTTTAAAACAAGGCACAGTTTTCCCTCGTGGCTCCTTGGGCACGGGACTCACGTGGCTTCTCTTGTGTCAACCGTCTCCAGAGATATGGTGACTTTTGTGGCCGGCCCTGGGGCGAGTGAGAGAGGGTTGTTTTGAGGCTGAAGGCACCAGGAAAGCCCGGAGCCCCAAGTCCTGTGTGGCAATGCAAGCGGTTTCTAGAGAGCTTTAAAACAAGGCACAGTTTTCCCTCGTGGCTCCTTGGGCACCGGACTCAGGTGGCTTCTCTTGTGTCAACCGTCTCCAGAGATATGGTGACTTTTGTGGCCGGCCCTGGGCGAGTGAGAGAGGGTTGTTTTGAGGCTGAAGGCACCAGGAAAGCCCGGAGCCCCAAGTCCTGTGTGGCAATGCAAGCGGTTTCTAGAGAGCTTTAAAACAAGGCACAGTTTTCCCTCGTGGCTCCTTGGGCACGGGACTCACGTGGCTTCTCTTGTGTCAACCGTCTCCAGAGATATGGTGACTTTTGTGGCCGGCCCTGGGGCGAGTGAGACAGGGTTGTTTTGAGGCTGAAGGCACCAGGAAAGCCCGGAGCCCCAAGTCCTGTGTGGCAATGCAAGCGGTTTTTTAGAGAGCTTTAAAACAAGGCACAGTTTTCCCTCGTGGCTCCTTGGGCACGGGACTCACGTGGCTTCCCTTGTGTCAACCGTCTCCGGAGATATGGTAATTTTTGTGGCCGGCCCTGGGGCGAGTGAGACAGGGTTGTTTTGAGGCTGAAGGCACCAGGAAAGCCCGGAGCCCCAAGTCCTGTGCGGCAATGCAAGCGGTTTTTAGAGAGCTTTAAAACAAGGCACAGTTTTCCCTCGTGGCTCCTTGGGCACGGGACTCACGTGGCTTCCCTTGTGTCAACCGTCTCCGGAGATATGGTAATTTTTGTGGCCGGCCCTGGGGCGAGTGAGAGAGGGTTGTTTTGAGGCTGAAGGCACCAGGAAAGCCCGGAGCCCCAAGTACTGTGCGGCAATGCAAGCGGTTTCTAGAGAGCTTTAAAACAAGGCACAGTTTTCCCTCGTGGCTCCTTGGGCACCGGACTCAGGTGGCTTCTCTTGTGTCAACCGTCTCCAGAGATATGGTAACTTTTGTGGCCGGCCCTGGGGCGAGTGAGACAGGGTTGTTTTGAGGCTGAAGGCACCAGGAAAGCCCGGAGCCCCAAGTCCTGTGCGGCAATGCAAGCGGTTTCTAGAGAGCTTTAAAACAAGGCACAGTTTTCCCTCGTGGCTCCTTGGGCACGGGACTCAGTGGCTTCTCTTGTGTCAACCGTCTCCAGAGATATGGTGACTTTTGTGGCCGGCCCTGGGGCGAGTGAGAGAGGGTTGTTTTGAGGCTGAAGGCACCAGGAAAGCCCGGAGCCCCAAGTACTGTGCGGCAATGCAAGCGGTTTCTAGAGAGCTTTAAAACAAGGCACAGTTTTCCCTCGTGGCTCCTTGGGCACGGGACTCACGTGGCTTCTCTTGTGTCAACCGTCTCCAGAGATATGGTGACTTTTGTGGCCGGCCCTGGGGCGAGTGAGAGAGGGTTGTTTTGAGGCTGAAGGCACCAGGAAAGCCCGGAGCCCCAAGTACTGTGCGGCAATGCAAGCGGTTTCTAGAGAGCTTTAAAACAAGGCACAGTTTTCCCTCGTGGCTCCTTGGGCACGGGACTCACGTGGCTTCCCTTGTGTCAACCGTCTCCGGAGATATGGTAACTTTTGTGGCCGGCCCTGGGGCGAGTGAGAGAGGGTTGTTTTGAGGCTGAAGGCACCAGGAAAGCCCGGAGCCCCAAGTACTGTGCGGCAATGCAAGCGGTTTCTAGAGAGCTTTAAAACAAGGCACAGTTTTCCCTCGTGGCTCCTTGGGCACGGGACTCAGGTGGCTTCTCTTGTGTCAACCGTCTCCAGAGATATGGTGACTTTTGTGGCCGGCCCTGGGGCGAGTGAGACAGGGTTGTTTTGAGGCTGAAGGCACCAGGAAAGCCCGGAGCCCCAAGTCCTGTGCGGCAATGCAAGCGGTTTCTAGAGAGCTTTAAAACAAGGCACAGTTTTCCCTCGTGGCTCCTTGGGCACGGGACTCACGTGGCTTCTCTTGTGTCAACCGTCTCCGGAGATATGGTAATTTTTGTGGCCGGCCCTGGGGCGAGTGAGACAGGGTTGTTTTGAGGCTGAAGGCACCAGGAAAGCCCGGAGCCCCAAGTCCTGTGCGGCAATGCAAGCGGTTTCTAGAGAGCTTTAAAACAAGGCACAGTTTTCCCTCGTGGCTCCTTGGGCACGGGACTCACGTGGCTTCTCTTGTGTCAACCGTCTCCGGAGATATGGTAATTTTTGTGGCCGGCCCTGGGGCGAGTGAGACAGGGTTGTTTTGAGGCTGAAGGCACCAGGAAAGCCCGGAGCCCCAAGTCCTGTGTGGCAATGCAAGCGGTTTTTTAGAGAGCTTTAAAACAAGGCACAGTTTTCCCTCGTGGCTCCTTGGGCACGGGACTCACGTGGCTTCTCTTGTGTCAACCGTCTCCAGAGATATGGTAATTTCTGTGGCCGGCCCTGGGGCGAGTGAGAGAGGGTTGTTTTGAGGCTGAAGGCACCAGGAAAGCCCGGAGCCCCAAGTCCTGTGTGGCAATGCAAGCGGTTTCTAGAGAGCTTTAAAACAAGGCACAGTTTTCCCTCGTGGCTCCTTGGGCACGGGACTCATGTGGCTTCCCTTGTGTCAACCGTCTCCGGAGATATGGTAAATTTTGTGGCCGGCCCTGGGGCGAGTGAGAGAGGGTTGTTTTGAGGCTGAAGGCACCAGGAAAGCCCGGAGCCCCAAGGACTGTGCGGCAATGCAAGCGGTTTCTAGAGAGCTTTAAAACAAGGCACAGTTTTCCCTCGTGGCTCCTTGGGCACGGGACTCAGGTGGCTTCTCTTGTGTCAACCGTCTCCAGAGATATGGTGACTTTTGTGGCCGGCCCTGGGGCGAGTGAGACAGGGTTGTTTTTGAGGCTGAAGGCACCAGGAAAGCCCGGAGCCCCAAGTCCTGTGTGGCAATGCAAGCGGTTTCTAGAGAGCTTTAAAACAAGGCACAGTTTTCCCTCGTGGCTCCTTGGGCACGGGACTCATGTGGCTTCTCTTGTGTCAACCGTCTCCAGAGATATGGTGACTTTTGTGGCCGGCCCTGGGGCGAGTGAGAGAGGGTTGTTTTGAGGCTGAAGGCACCAGGAAAGCCCGGAGCCCCAAGGACTGTGCGGCAATGCAAGCGGTTTCTAGAGAGCTTTAAAACAAGGCACAGTTTTCCCTCGTGGCTCCTTGGGCACGGGACTCAGGTGGCTTCCATTGTGTCAACCGTCTCCAGAGATATGGTGACTTTTGTGGCCGGCCCTGGGGCGAGTGAGACAGGGTTGTTTTGAGGCTGAAGGCACCAGGAAAGCCCGGAGCCCCAAGTCCTGTGCGGCAATGCAAGCGGTTTCTAGAGAGCTTTAAAACAAGGCACAGTTTTCCCTCGTGGCTCCTTGGGCACGGGACTCATGTGGCTTCCCTTGTGTCAACCGTCTCCAGAGATATGGTAACTTTTGTGGCCGGCCCTGGGGCGAGTGAGAGAGGGTTGTTTTGAGGCTGAAGGCACCAGGAAAGCCCGGAGCCCCAAGTCCTGTGCGGCAATGCAAGCGGTTTTTAGAGAGCTTTAAAACAAGGCACAGTTTTCCCTCGTGGCTCCTTGG
Organism: Fratercula arctica; assembly: GCA_947846985.1. Taxonomy (NCBI): domain Eukaryota; kingdom Metazoa; phylum Chordata; class Aves; order Charadriiformes; family Alcidae; genus Fratercula; species Fratercula arctica. Next base: position 33,656 of record CANTUZ010000021.1, on the reverse strand, counting down.
GCACGGGACTCACGTGGCTTCTCTTGTGTCAACCGTCTCCAGAGATATGGTAACTTTTGTGGCCGGCCCTGGGGCGAGTGAGAGAGGGTTGTTTTGAGGCTGAAGGCACCAGGAAAGCCCGGAGCCCCAAGTCCTGTGCGGCAATGCAAGCGGTTTCTAGAGAGCTTTAAAACAAGGCACAGTTTTCCCTCGTGGCTCCTTGGGCACGGGACTCACGTGGCTTCTCTTGTGTCAACCGTCTCCAGAGATATGGTGACTTTTGTGGCCGGCCCTGGGGCGAGTGAGACAGGGTTGTTTTGAGGCTGAAGGCACCAGGAAAGCCCGGAGCCCCAAGTCCTGTGCGGCAATGCAAGCGGTTTCTAGAGAGCTTTAAAACAAGGCACAGTTTTCCCTCGTGGCTCCTTGGGCACGGGACTCACGTGGCTTCTCTTGTGTCAACCGTCTCCGGAGATATGGTGAATTTTGTGGCCGGCCCTGGGGCGAGTGAGAGAGGGTTGTTTTGAGGCTGAAGGCACCAGGAAAGCCCGGAGCCCCAAGTACTGTGCGGCAATGCAAGCGGTTTCTAGAGAGCTTTAAAACAAGGCACAGTTTTCCCTCGTGGCTCCTTGGGCACGGGACTCAGGTGGCTTCTCTTGTGTCAACCGTCTCCAGAGATATGGTGACTTTTGTGGCCGGCCCTGGGGCGAGTGAGAGAGGGTTGTTTTGAGGCTGAAGGCACCAGGAAAGCCCGGAGCCCCAAGTCCTGTGCGGCAATGCAAGCGGTTTCTAGAGAGCTTTAAAACAAGGCACAGTTTTCCCTCGTGGCTCCTTGGGCACGGGACTCATGTGGCTTCTCTTGTGTCAACCGTCTCCAGAGATATGGTAATTTCTGTGGCCGGCCCTGGGGCGAGTGAGAGAGGGTTGTTTTGAGGCTGAAGGCACCAGGAAAGCCCGGAGCCCCAAGTCCTGTGCGGCAATGCAAGCGGTTTCTAGAGAGCTTTAAAACAAGGCACAGTTTTCCCTCGTGGCTCCTTGGGCACGGGACTCACGTGGCTTCTCTTGTGTCAACCGTCTCCGGAGATATGGTAATTTTTGTGGCCGGCCCTGGGGCGAGTGAGACAGGGTTGTTTTGAGGCTGAAGGCACCAGGAAAGCCCGGAGCCCCAAGTCCTGTGTGGCAATGCAAGCGGTTTCTAGAGAGCTTTAAAACAAGGCACAGTTTTCCCTCGTGGCTCCTTGGGCACCGGACTCAGGTGGCTTCTCTTGTGTCAACCGTCTCCAGAGATATGGTGACTTTTGTGGCCGGCCCTGGGGCGAGTGAGACAGGGTTGTTTTGAGGCTGAAGGCACCAGGAAAGCCCGGAGCCCCAAGTCCTGTGCGGCAATGCAAGCGGTTTCTAGAGAGCTTTAAAACAAGGCACAGTTTTCCCTCGTGGCTCCTTGGGCACGGGACTCACGTGGCTTCCCTTGTGTCAACCGTCTCCGGAGATATGGTAATTTTTGTGTCTGGCCCTGGGGCGAGTGAGACAGGGTTGTTTTGAGGCTGAAGGCACCAGGAAAGCCCGGAGCCCCAAGTCCTGTGTGGCAATGCAAGCGGTTTTTAGAGAGCTTTAAAACAAGGCACAGTTTTCCCTCGTGGCTCCTTGGGCACGGGACTCACGTGGCTTCCCTTGTGTCAACCGTCTCCGGAGATATGGTAATTTTTGTGGCCGGCCCTGGGGCGAGTGAGAGAGGGTTGTTTTGAGGCTGAAGGCACCAGGAAAGCCCGGAGCCCCAAGGACTGTGCGGCAATGCAAGCGGTTTCTACCATG
>CANTUZ010000021.1:0-31373 GCA_947846985.1 Fratercula arctica | reverse complement strand
TTGTTTTAAAAGCTCTCTAGAAACCGCTTCCATTGCCGCACAGTCCTTGGGGCTCCGGGCTTTCCTGGTGCCTTCAGCCTCAAAACAACCCTGTCTCACTCGCCCAGGGACGGCCACAAAAATTACCATATCTCCGGAGACGGTTGACACAAGAGAAGCCACGTGAGTCCCGTGCCCAAGGACCCACGAGGGAAAACTGTGCCTTGTTTTAAAGCTCTCTAGAAACCGCTTGCATTGCCGTACAGAACTTGGGGCTCCGGGCTTTCCTGGTGCCTTCAGCCTCAAAACAACCCTGTCTCACTCGCCCCAGGGCCGGCCACAAAAGTCACCATATCTCTGGAGACGGTTGACACAAGAGAAGCCACCTGAGTCCGGTGCCCAAGGAGCCACGAGGGAAAACTGTGCCTTGTTTTAAGCTCTCTAAAAACCGCTTCCATTGCCACACAGTCCTTGGGGCTCCGGGCTTTCCTGGTGCCTTCAGCCTCAAAACAAACCTCTCTCACTCGCCCCAGGGCCGGCCACAAAATTTACCATATCTCCAGAGACGATTGACACAAGGGAAGCTACATGAGTCCCGTGCCCAAGGACCCACGAGGGAAAACTGTGCCTTGTTTTAAAGCTCTCTAGAAACCGCTTGCATTGCCACACAGGACTTGGGGCTCCGGGCTTTCCTGGTGCCTTCAGCCTCAAAACAACCCTGTCTCACTCGCCCCAGGGACGGCCACAAAAATTACCATATCTCCGGAGACGATTGACACAAGAGAAGCCACGTGAGTCCCGTGCCCAAGGAGCCACGAGGGAAAACTGTGCCTTGTTTTAAAGCTCTCTAAAAACCGCTTGCATTGCCGTACAGAACTTGGGGCTCCGGGCTTTCCTGGTGCCTTCAGCCTCAAAACAACCCTCTCTCACTCGCCCCAGGGCCGGCCACAAAATTTACCATATCTCCGGAGACGGTTGACACAAGAGAAGCCACATGAGTCCCGTGCCCAAGGACCCACGAGGGAAAACTGTGCCTTGTTTTAAAGCTCTCTAGAAACCGCTTGCATTGCCGCACAGTCCTTGGGGCTCCGGGCTTTCCTGGTGCCTTCAGCCTCAAAACAACCCTGTCTCACTCGCCCCAGGGCCGGCCACAGAAATTACCATATCTCTGGAGACGGTTGACACAAGAGAAGCCACGTGAGTCCCGTGCCCAAGGAGCCACGAGGGAAAACTGTGCCTTGTTTTAAAGCTCTCTAGAAACCGCTTGCATTGCCACACAGGACTTGGGGCTCCGGGCTTTCCTGGTGCCTTCAGCCTCAAAACAACCCTCTCTCACTCGCCCCAGGGCCGGCCACAGAAATTACCATATCTCCGGAGACGGTTGACACAAGAGAAGCCACGTGAGTCCGGTGCCCAAGGAGCCACGAGGGAAAACTGTGCCTTGTTTTAAAGCTCTCTAGAAACCGCTTCCATTGCCGCACAGTCCTTGGGGCTCCGGGCTTTCCTGGTGCCTTCAGCCTCAAAACAACCCTGTCTCACTCGCCCAGGGCCGGCCACAGAAATTACCATATCTCCGGAGACGGTTGACACAAGAGAAGCCACGTGAGTCCCGTGCCCAAGGACCCACGAGGGAAAACTGTGCCTTGTTTTAAAGCTCTCTAGAAACCGCTTGCATTGCCACACAGGACTTGGGGCTCCGGGCTTTCCTGGTGCCTTCAGCCTCAAAACAACCCTCTCTCACTCGCCCCAGGGCCGGCCACAAAATTTACCATATCTCCGGAGACGGTTGACACAAGAGAAGCCACGTGAGTCCCGTGCCCAAGGAGCCACGAGGGAAAACTGTGCCTTGTTTTAAAGCTCTCTAAAAACCGCTTGCATTGCCGTACAGAACTTGGGCTCCGGGCTTTCCTGGTGCCTTCAGCCTCAAAACAACCCTGTCTCACTCGCCCCAGGGCTGGCCAGTAAAATTACCATATCTCCGGAGACAGTTGACACAAGGGAAGCCACCTGAGTCCGGTGTCCAAGGAGCCACGAGGGAAAACTGTGCCTTGTTTTAAAGCTCTCTAGAAACCGCTTCCATTGCCGCACAGTCCTTGGGGCTCCGGGCTTTCCTGGTGCCTTCAGCCTCAAAACAACCCTCTCTCACTCGCCCCAGGGCCGGCCACAAAATTTACCATATCTCCAGAGACGATTGACACAAGGGAAGCTACATGAGTCCCGTGCCCAAGGACCCACGAGGGAAAACTGTGCCTTGTTTTAAAGCTCTCTAGAAACCGCTTCCATTGCCGCACAGGACTTGGGGCTCCGGGCTTTCCTGGTGCCTTCAGCCTCAAAACAACCCTGTCTCACTCGCCCCAGGGCCGGCCACAAAAGTCACCATATCTCTGGAGACGGTTGACACAAGAGAAGCCACCTGAGTCCGGTGCCCAAGGAGCCACGAGGGAAAACTGTGCCTTGTTTTAAATCTCTCTAGAAACCGCTTCCATTGCCACACAGTCCTTGGGGCTCCGGGCTTTCCTGGTGCCTTCAGCCTCAAAACAAACCTCTCTCACTCGCCCCAGGGCCGGCCACAAAATTTACCATATCTCCAGAGACGATTGACACAAGGGAAGCTACATGAGTCCCGTGCCCAAGGACCCACGAGGGAAAACTGTGCCTTGTTTTAAAGCTCTCTAAAAACCGCTTGCATTGCCACACAGGACTTGGGGCTCCGGGCTTTCCTGGTGCCTTCAGCCTCAAAACAACCCTCTCTCACTCGCCCAGGGACGGCCACAAAAATTACCATATCTCCGGAGACGATTGACACAAGAGAAGCCACGTGAGTCCTGTGCCCAAGGAGCCACGAGGGAAAACTGTGCCTTGTTTTAAAGCTCTCTAGAAACCGCTTGCATTGCCACACAGTCCTTGGGGCTCCGGGCTTTCCTGGTGCCTTCAGCCTCAAAACAACCCTCTCTCACTCGCCCCAGGGCTGGCCAGTAAAATTACCATATCTCCGGAGACGGTTGACACAAGAGAAGCCACGTGAGTCCCGTGCCCAAGGACACACGAGGGAAAACTGTGCCTTGTTTTAAAGCTCTCTAGAAACCGCTTGCATTACCACACAGGACTTGGGGCTCCGGGCTTTCCTGGTGCCTTCAGCCTCAAAACAACCCTCTCTCACTCGCCCAGGGACGGCGACAAAAATTACCATATCTCCGGAGACGGTTGACACAAGAGAAGCCACGTGAGTCCCGTGCCCAAGGAGCCACGAGGGAAAACTGTGCCTTGTTTTAAAGCTCTCTAAAAACCGCTTGCATTGCCGTACAGAACTTGGGGCTCCGGGCTTTCCTGGTGCCTTCAGCCTCAAAACAACCCTGTCTCACTCGCCCCAGGGCTGGCCAGTAAAATTACCATATCTCCGGAGACGGTTGACACAAGGGAAGCCACCTGAGTCCGGTGTCCAAGGAGCCACGAGGGAAAACTGTGCCTTGTTTTAAAGCTCTCTAGAAACCGCTTCCATTGCCGCACAGTCCTTGGGGCTCCGGGCTTTCCTGGTGCCTTCAGCCTCAAAACAACCCTGTCTCACTCGCCCCAGGGCCGGCCACAAAATTTACCATATCTCCGGAGACGATTGACACAAGGGAAGCTACATGAGTCCCGTGCCCAAGGACCCACGAGGGAAAACTGTGCCTTGTTTTAAAGCTCTCTAGAAACCGCTTCCATTGCCGCACAGTCCTTGGGGCTCCGGGCTTTCCTGGTGCCTTCAGCCTCAAAACAACCCTCTCTCACTCGCCCCAGGGCCGGCCACAAAAGTCACCATATCTCTGGAGACGGTTGACACAAGAGAAGCCACCTGAGTCCGGTGCCCAAGGAGCCACGAGGGAAAACTGTGCCTTGTTTTAAATCTCTCTAGAAACCGCTTGCATTGCCACACAGTCCTTGGGGCTCCGGGCTTTCCTGGTGCCTTCAGCCTCAAAACAACCCTCTCTCACTCGCCCAGGGACGGCCACAAAAATTACCATATCTCCGGAGACGATTGACACAAGAGAAGCCACGTGAGTCCCGTGCCCAAGGAGCCACGAGGGAAAACTGTGCCTTGTTTTAAAGCTCTCTAAAAACCGCTTGCATTGCCGTACAGAACTTGGGGCTCCGGGCTTTCCTGGTGCCTTCAGCCTCAAAAACAAACCTCTCTCACTCGCCCCAGGGCTGGCCAGTAAAATTACCATATCTCCGGAGACGGTTGACACAAGGGAAGCCACGTGAGTCCCGTGCCCAAGGACACACGAGGGAAAACTGTGCCTTGTTTTAAAGCTCTCTAGAAACCGCTTGCATTGCCACACAGGACTTGGGGCTCCGGGCTTTCCTGGTGCCTTCAGCCTCAAAAACAACCCTCTCTCACTCGCCCCAGGGCCGGCCACAAAATTCACCATATCTCTGGAGACGGTTGACACAAGAGAAGCCACCTGAGTCCGGTGCCCAAGGAGCCACGAGGGAAAACTGTGCCTTGTTTTAAAGCTCTCTAGAAACCGCTTCCATTGCCGCACAGTCCTTGGGGCTCCGGGCTTTCCTGGTGCCTTCAGCCTCAAACAACCCTGTCTCACTCGCCCAGGGCCGGCCACAGAAATTACCATATCTCCGGAGACGGTTGACACAAGAGAAGCCACGTGAGTCCCGTGCCCAAGGAGCCACGAGGGAAAACTGTGCCTTGTTTTAAAGCTCTCTAGAAACCGCTTCCATTGCCGCACAGGACTTGGGGCTCCGGGCTTTCCTGGTGCCTTCAGCCTCAAAACAACCCTGTCTCACTCACCCCAGGGCCGGCCACAAAAGTCACCATATCTCTGGAGACGGTTGACACAAGAGAAGCCACCTGAGTCCGGTGCCCAAGGAGCCACGAGGGAAAACTGTGCCTTGTTTTAAAGCTCTCTAGAAACCGCTTCCATTGCCGCACAGTCCTTGGGGCTCCAGGCTTTCCTGGTGCCTTCAGCCTCAAAACAACCCTCTCTCACTCGCCCCTGGGATGAACACATAAATGACCATATGTCTGGAGACGGTTAGCACGAGGGAAGCCAGGTCAGACACGGGCCCAAGGAGCCACGAGGGAAAACTGTGGCTTGTTTGAAAGCTCTCTAGAAACCGCTTCCATTGCCGCACAGGACTTGGGGCTCCGGGCTTTCCTGGTGCCTTCAGCCTCAAAACAACCTTCTCTCACTCGCCCCAGGGACGGCCACAAAAATCACCCTATGATGTCTGGAGACGGTTAGCACGAGGGAAGCCAGGTCAGACACGTGCCCAAGGAAACACGAAGGAAAACTGTGGCTTGTTTGAAAGCTCTCTAGAAACTGCTTGCATCGCCGCACAGACCTTGGGGCTCCGGGCTTTCCTGGCGCCTTCAGCCTCAAAACAACCCTCTCTCATTCGCCCCAGGGACGGCCACAAAAATGATCATATGTCTGGAGACGGTTAGCACGAGGGAATCCAGGTCAGACACGTGCCCAAGGAGGCACGAGGGAAAAGTGTGGCTTGTTTGAAAGTTCTCTAGAAACTGCTTGCATCACCGCACAGACCTTGGGGCTCCGGGCTTTCCTGCCACCTTCAGCCTCAAAACAACCCTGTCTCACTCACCCCATGGCCGGCCACAAAATTTACCATATCTCCGGAGACGGTTGACACAAGGGAAGCCACGTGAGTCCCGTGCCCAAGGAGCCATGAGGGAAAACTGTGCCTTGTTTTAAAGCTCTCTAAAAACCACTTGCATTGCCGTACAGAACTTGGGGCTCCGGGCTTTCCTGGTGCCTTCAGCCTCAAAACAACCCTCTCTCACTCGCCCCAGGGCTGGCCAGTAAAATTACCGTATCTCTGGAGACGGTTCCCATGAGGGGAGCCACGTGAGACCCGTGCCCAAGGAGCCACGAGGGAAAACTGTGCCTTGTTTTAAAGCTCTCTAGAAACCGCTTGCATTGCCACACAGGCCTTGGGGCTCCAGGCTTTCCTGTTGCCTTCAGCCTTAAAACAACCCTGTATCACTCGCCCCTGGGACGAACACAGAAATGACCATATGTCTGGAGACGGTTAGCACGAGGGAAGCCAGGTGAGACACGTGCCCAAGGAGGCACGAGGGAAAACTGTGGCTTGTTTGAAAGCTCTCTAGAAACCGCTTGCATCACCGCACAGACCTTGGGGCTCCGGGCTTTCCTGCCACCTTCAGCCTCAAAACAGCCCTGTCTCACTTGCCCCAGGGACGGCCACATATATGATCATACGTCCGGAAACAGCTGCCAGAAGGGAAGCATCGTAAGACACGTGCCCAAGGAGGCATGAGGGAAAACTGTGGCTTGTTTGAAAGCTCTCTAGAAACCGCTTGCATCACCGCACAGACCTTGGGGCTCCGGGCTTTCCTGGCGCCTTGAGCCTCAAAACAACCCTGTCTCACTCGCCCCAGGGCCGGCCACAAAAATCACCCTATGTCCGGAGACAGTTAGCACGAGGGAAACGCGGTGAGCCACGTGCCCAAGGAAACACGAAGGAAAACTGTGCCTTGTTTTAAAGCTCTCTAGAAACCGCTTGCATCGCCACACAGACCTTGGGGCTCCGGGCTTTCCTGGCGCCTTCAGCCTCAAAGCAACCCTCTCTCACTCGCCCCTGGGACGGCCACAAAAATGACCATATGTCTGGAGACGGTTAGCACGAGGGAATCCAGGTCAGACACGTGCCCAAGGAGGCACGAGGGAAAAGTGTGGCTTGTTTGAAAGCTCTCTAGAAACTGCTTGCATCACCGCACAGACCTTGGGGCTCCGGGCTTTCCTGCCACCTTCAGCCTCAAAACAACCCTGTCTCACTCACCCCATGGCCGGCCACAAAATTTACCATATCTCCGGAGACGGTTGACACAAGGGAAGCCACGTGAGTCCCGTGCCCAAGGAGCCATGAGGGAAAACTGTGCCTTGTTTTAAAGCTCTCTAAAAACCGCTTGCATTGCCGTACAGAACTTGGGGCTCCGGGCTTTCCTGGCGCCTTCAGCCTCAAAACAACCCTCTCTCACTCGCCCCAGGGCTGGCCAGTAAAATTACCGTATCTCTGGAGACGGTTCCCATGAGGGGAGCCACGTGAGACCCGTGCCCAAGGACCCACGAGGGAAAACTGTGCCTTGTTTTAAAGCTCTCTAGAAACCGCTTGCATTGCCACACAGGCCTTGGGGCTCCAGGCTTTCCTGTTGCCTTCAGCCTTAAAACAACCCTGTATCACTCGCCCCTGGGACGAACACAGAAATGACCATATGTCTGGAGACGGTTAGCACGAGGGAAGCCAGGTGAGACACGTGCCCAAGGAGATACGAGGGAAAACTGTGGCTTGTTTGAAACCTCTCTAGAAACCGCTTGCATCACCGCACAGACCTTGGGGCTCCGGGCTTTCCTGCCACCTTCAGCCTCAAAACAGCCCTGTCTCACTTGCCCCAGGGACGGCCACATATATGATCATACGTCCGGAAACAGCTGCCAGAAGGGAAGCATCGTAAGACACGTGCCTAAGGAGCCAGAAGGGAAAACTGTGGCTTGTTTGAAAGCTCTCTAGAAACCGCTTGCATCACCGCACAGACCTTGGGGCTCCGGGCTTTCCTGGTGCCTTCAGCCTCAAAACAACCCTCTCTCACTCGCCCCAGGGCCGGCCACAAAAATCACCCTATGTCCGGAGACAGTTAGCACGAGGGAAACGCGGTGAGCCATGTGCCCAAGGACCCACGAGGGAAAACTGTGGCTTGTTTGAAAGCTCTCTAGAAACCGCTTGCATCGCCGCACAGACCTTGGGGCTCCGGGCTTTCCTGGCGCCTTCAGCCTCAAAACAACCCTCTCTCACTCGCCCCTGGGATGAACACATAAATGACCATATGTCTGGAGACGGTTAGCACGAGGGAAGCCAGGTCAGACACGGGCCCAAGGAGGCATGAGGGAAAACTGTGGCTTGTTTGAAAGCTCTCTAGAAACCGCTTGCATCACCGCACAGACCTTGGGGCTCCGGGCTTTCCTGCCACCTTCAGCCTCAAAACAACCCTCTCTCACTCGCCCCAGGGCCGGCCACAAAAATCACCCTGTGATGTCTGGAGACGGTTAGCACGAGGGAAGCCAGGTCAGACACGTGCCCAAGGAGGCATGAGGGAAAACTGTGGCTTGTTTGAAAGCTCTCTAGAAACCGCTTGCATCGCCGCACAGACCTTGGGGCTCCGGGCTTTCCTGCCACCTTCAGCCTCAAAACAACCCTCTCTCACTCGCCCCAGGGCCGGCCACAAAAATCACCGTATGATGTCTGGAGACGGTTAGCACGAGGGAAGCCAGGTGAGACACGTGCCCAAGGAGGCATGAGGGAAAACTGTGGCTTGTTTGAAAGCTCTCTAGAAACCGCTTGCATCGCCGCACAGACCTTGGGGCTCCGGGCTTTCCTGCCACCTTCAGCCTCAAAACAACCCTCTCTCACTCGCCCCTGGGACGAACACATAAATGACCATATGTCTGGAGACGGTTAGCACGAGGGAAGCCAGGTCAGACACGGGCCCAAGGAGCCACGAGGGAAAACTGTGGCTTGTTTGAAAGCTCTCTAGAAACCGCTTGCATCGCCGCACAGACCTTGGGGCTCCGGGCTTTCCTGGCGCCTACAGCCTCAAAACAACCCTCTCTCACTCGCCCCATGGCCGGCCACAGATATCACCCTATAACCCTAACCCTAACTCTTACCCTATCCCCTAACCCTAACCCCTAACCCTAAACCCTAACCCTAAACCTAACCCTAACCCCTAACCCTAACCCCAACCCTACCGCTAACCCTAACCCTGGCCCTAACCCTAGCCCCGAACCCTAATCCTAACCCGAACCCTAAACCCTAACCCTAACGACTAACTCTAACCTATCCCTAACCTAACCCTAACCCCTACCCCGAACCCTCACCCTAAACCCTAACCCTAAACCCTAACCTTGGAGGCGGTGTGGTCACCTATCGGGGGAGGGGAACCCTATGTGTGGGGAGGGGTCATGTGTAGGGGGAAGGGGCAGGGAGAGGGGTCACTGGGGGAAGGGTCATCTCCAGCGAGGAGGGGCATCCTATGGGGGGAGGGGTCGCCTGTAGCGGGGTGGGGTCATGGGGGAGTGGTCATCCATGGGGTTGTGGGCGTGTCCTTGGGGGGGGTGGGGTCATCTCTGGGGGGGAGCGGCATCCTATGGGGGGAGGGGTTATCTCTAGGGGGAGGGCCGGGGGGAGGGGCCACCGCGGGAGGTGTCATCTCTGCGGGGGAGGGGCATCCTAGTGGGGGAGGCGACATGTCTAGGTGGGAGGAATCAGAGGGGGAGGGGTCATCTATGGGGGGGTTGGGTGTTCTTGGGGGGAGGAAGGGTCATCTCTGGGGGGAGGTGTGGGGGGGTTTTCAGCATGGGAGGGGTCATCTCTGTGGGGGAGGGGTTATCTCTAGGGGGAGGGGCGGGGGGGTCACCGGCGGAGGGGTCATCCATGGGGGGGTGGGCGGGGGGAGGGGTCGTTTGGGGAGGGGTCATCCCTGGGGGGAGGGACATCCTATGTGGTGGGAGGGGTCATCCGTAGGGAGGAGGGGTCACCGGGGGAGTGATCACCTAGGGGGAGGTGGGCGTGTCCTTGGGGTGAAGGGTCATTTCTGGGTGGATGGGGTATCCTATGGGGAGAGGGGTCTTCTGTAGGGGAAGGGGCAGGGGTGAGGTTAACCGGGGAGGGCTCATGTCTGGGGGCAGGGGTATCTGGTGGAGAGAGGGGTCAAGGTGGAGGTGTCATCTATGGGGGGTGGGCGTGTCCTTGAAGTCGGCGTGGTCACCTATTGGGGGACGGGTGCCCTATGTGGGGGGCGGGGTCATCTATAGGGGGAGGGGGAGGGGCAGGGGTCACGGGGGCAGGGGTCATCTCTAGGGGGGGCAGAGCCATCCTATGTGGGAGGAGTCATCTGTAGGGGAAGGCGCAGGGGGAGGGGTGATCTATTGGCGGGAGGGGCTATAGTTTGGGGGAAGGGGTCATCTGTAGGAGGAGGGGCGGGGGGAGGGGTCACCGGGGCAGGGCTCATCCTTGGTGGGGAGGGGCATCTAGTGGAGGGAGGGGGTCATCGGTAGGGGGGAGGGGTCAAGGTGGAGGTGTCACCTATGGGAGGTGGGCATTTCCTTGGAGTGTGCATGGTCACCTATAGGGGGATGGGTGTGCTAAGTGGGGGGAGGGGTCATCCATGGGGGGGAGGAGCATCCTATAGGGGGAGGGGTCATCTGTAGGTGGGAGGACGCGTCATCTAAGGGGGGGCTAGGCGTGTCCTTGATGGGAGAGGGGTCTTCTCTGGTTGGTAGGGGCATCCTGTGGGGGCAGGGTTCTGTCTCTAGGGGGAGGGACGGGGGGAGGGGTCACCGGGGGAGTGGTCATCCATGCGGTTGTGGGTGTGTCCTTGGGGGGGCAGTGGGGTCATGTCTGGGGGGAGCGGCTTCCTACGGGGGGAGGGGTTATCTCGAGGGGGAGGGCTGGGGGGAGGGGTCACCGCGGGAGGTGTCATCTCTGGGGGGGAGGGGCATCCTACCAGGGGAGGGGTCATCTGCAGGGGAAGGGCGGGGGGGAGGGTTCATCTATGGGGGGGAGGAGCATCCTATGGGCTCCTATGATCTCATCTATGGGGGGGAGGTCACCGGGGGAGGGGTCATCTATGTGGGGAAGGGTCATGTCTAGGGGGAGGGGCGGGGGGAGGACTCACCGAGGGATGTTCCATCTATGGGGGAGATCAGCGTGTCCTTTGCGGGGAATGGGTCTTCTCTTGGGCGGAGGGGCATCTTATGCGGGTAGGGGTCATCTGTAGGGGGAGGAGCGGGGTGAGGGTGGTCACTGGGGGAGTTGTCATCTATAGGGGGGTGGGCATGTACTTGGGGGGGAAGGGTCATCTCTGGGGGAGGGGAATCCTATGGGGGGAGGGTTCTGTCTGCAGGGGGAGGGGCGCTGGCAGGGTCCACAGGGTAAGGGGACATCTATTTGGGAGGAGGGGCATACTATTGGGGGAGGGGCGTGGGGAGGGGTCACTGGCAGAGGGGTCATCTCTTGGGGGGGGGTGGGCGTGTCCTTGGAGGGGGAGTGGTCACCTCTCGGGGCAGGGGCACCATATGTTGGTGGAGGGGTACTCTGTAGGGGAAGGGGCGGGGGGAGGGGGTCACGGGGTCACGGGGGAGGGGTCATCTCTGGCAGGGATGGGCATCCTATGGGGGAGGTGTCACCTGTAGTGGGGTGGGTTCATCTGGCAAGGGTCATCTGTGGTGTTGTGGGCGTGTCCTTGGGAGGGAGGGTTCATGTCTGGGGGGGAGTGGCATCCTACGGTGGAGGGGTCAGCTCTAGGGGGAGGGTCGGGGGGGGTGGTCACCGGGGGAGGGTTCATCTTTAGAGGGACTGGCAGGAGACGTGATCACCGGGGGAGGAGTCATCTCTGGCAGGGAGGGGCATCTAGTGGGCAGAGGGCTCCTCTGTGGGGTGAGGGGCAGAGTATTGGTCACCGGAGGAGGGGTCATCTATGGGGGGGGGGGAGGGTCCTCCTTTGGGGGCAGTCAGTGGCCGGCTCCGGGGGTGGGGGGGGCCCACACTGAGTCACGGAATCTGGGACAAGATCTGGGACAAGAATGGAAGGCTTACTGCAGATGCCTTCTGGAATGTGTGGAGGATAACTTTCTCACACAGCTGGTGAGTGAGCCGACCAGGGAAGGTGCCCTCCTGGACCTGCTTCTTGTGAACAGGGAAGAACTTGTGGGGGAAGTTTTCTGAGTTTGTGGGTTTGTTTTTTTTTTTTAGGGTTGGATTGTTAAGGTGAGATTTTTCATGTTGATTGGGTTGAATTTCAGGTTGGATTTTGGGTTGTGATTTTCCTTTTTTTTGATTGTATTTTTCGGGTTAGAACTTTCCTGTTGGATTTTTTGGGACTGGATTTTTTGGGGTGGATTTTTGTTTCTTTTTCAGTTAGATTTTGTGTTTGCTTTGGCCTTTTTTGGTTGGATTTTTCAGCTTAGAAATTTTGAATGGGTTGGGTTGAATTTCGGGTTGGATTTTTTTTTTTGGACTGGATTTTTTTGGGTTGGGTTTTTTTGGATTGGATTTTTTTGGGTTGGATTATTTTGTTCGGATTTTTGGGTTGGATATAGGATTGGGGTCCCGGGGGGGGGGGGCGTTTCCTGGGGTCCCTGGTGGGGGGGGCAGCTTCCTTGGATCCCTGGGGGGCCTCATCAGGTCCTTGGGGCGGCCCCCCAGGCCCCTGGGGGAGGATTCATTATGTCCCTAGTTGGGGGTGGAAGCTCCTTAAGTGGAGGTCCCTGTGAGGGGGCTCGTTGGGTTCCTGGGGCGGTTTGGTGAGGCTGTGCCCGGGCTGGGGTGGGAGATGACGAGGGTACTGTGACTGTGGAGTCCCGTGGGAGGGTGTGGGGATGGGGCGTGCCCCCTCTCCCCCTCCAGGAGGGCGTGGGTCTCAGTGTGGGACTCCCCCCATGTCTTTGGGAGGAGGAGGCATGGCTTGCTGTGGCCCCCCCATATCCCTGGGGGGAGTCCATGCCTCGGTGTGGGACTCCACATGCCGGGGGGGTTCCGAGGCTCAGTGTGGGGCACCGCCCCCAGAGCCGGGCACTGACTGCCCCCAAAGGATGTCCATCCCCGCCAGAGATGACTCCTCCCCCGGTGACCAGTCCCCCCGGCCCTCCCCCTAGAGATGACCCCTCCACCGTAGGATGCCGCTTCCCCCAAGACATGACCCCTCCCTCCCAAGGACACGCTCACAACACCATAGATGACCTCTCCCCGGTGATCCCACTCCACTACAGGTGACACCTCCCCTCCATAGGATGCCCATCCCCGCCAGAGATGACCCCTCCCCCGGTGACCCCTCCCCCCGCCCCTCCCCCCTACAGACCACACCTCCACCCCCAGCATGCCCCAGTCCCCCAGAGATGACCCCTCCCCCTCAAGGACATGCCCACATCCCATAGATGACCCCTCCCCCGGTGAGTCCTCCCCCCGCCCCTCCCCCTACACATGACCCCTCCCCACCATAAGATGGTCCTCCCCACAAGAGAAGACCCCTCACCCCCCAAGGACACACCGACCCCCCACATAGACGACCCCTCCCCCGGTGACCCCCTCTTCCGCCCCTCCCCCTGCAGATGACCCCTCCTCCCCACAAGATTCCCCTCTACCCCAGACATGACCCCTCCCCAAGTGAACCCTCCCCCCACCCCTCCACCTACAGATGACCCCTCCTCCCCGTAAAATGCCCCTACACCCAAGAGATGACCCCTCCGCCAGTGACCCCTCCCCACGCCCCTCCCCTTCCAAGACCCCTCCCACCACATAGATTGCCCCTCCCCCGATAGATGACCACTCCCCCGGCAAGGACACGACCACCCCCCTATAACTGACACCTCCCCCAGAGACTCCCTCCCCCCATATATGACCCTTCCCCCCGCCCCTCCCCCATAGATGACCTCTCCCACAACATAGGGTGCCCCTCCCCCAATAGGTGACCACTCCCCCTCCAAGGACACGCCGACCCCCCCCATAACACTGCAGACACGGCTGTAACAGTGCTCTCACACTGCAGACGTCTGTCAGACTGCACATGCTGCAGACACGGCTGTAACACTGCACACATGACTACAACACTGCGCACACGTCTAGAACAGTAGAGACACGGCTATAAAACTACAGACACGTCATTAACACTGTAGACACGGCTATAACAGTGCTCTCACGCTGCAGACGTCTATAAGACTGCACACACGCTGCAGACATGGCTATAACACTGCAGACACGGGTGTAACTGCAGACACACGGCTACAACACTGCGTACACGTCTTTAGGAGTACAGAGATGCCTAAAAAACATACAGACACTTCTGTAACACTCTAGACATGGCTATAACAGTTCTCTCATGCTGCAGATGTGTATAAGACTGCACACACGCTGCAGACATGGCCGGAACACTGCAGAGACGGATGTAACTGGTCACACGCAGCTACAACACTGCACGGATACATATAACAGTACGGATACGGCTGTAACACTACAGAAAAGTCTATAGCAGTGCACACACGGCTGTAACACTGCTCAGAAAATGCAGAGACTTCTGTAAGACTAGAGACACGGCTTCAGAAGACAATGGAGTTTGTAGGTTTACAACCGTCTCTGCAGGGTTATAGACGTTTGCAACGTCAATGTAGTGCTATATCGGTGTCTGTACTCTTACAGACTTGTGTGCTGTGTTGTAGCCGCGTGTGTGCAGTTATAGCCGTGTGAACAGTGTTACAGCTGTTTCTGCAGTGCTTGTGCAGTCTTACAGATCGCTGCAGCGTGAGAGCACTGCTATTGCCCTGTCTGTAGTTCTCCTGGTTCCGGTGGAGACAGGTCTAAGTAGCCAATGCCATGTGAGCCCAGACTACCCTGAGATTAAAAGGAGGGGAGGGGGCAGTCGGGTTTGGAGTGGGCTGGCGCTTCCTGGTTCCGGACCGGCATGGAGCGACAGTTCCGTAATCGTGTTTGTATGTTCCTCTGTCCGTGTTATTGTTTTCTGGTTCCCTTTGCTGTTCTGTTAAACTGCCTTTGTCTCAAGACAAGAGTTTTGCCTTTTTCTTCTGAACCTTCCCCTACCGGGAAGCGCTGAGCGAGTGAGACGTGCTTCTTTGTTGCCGTCTGAGGCCAAACAACGACAGTCCTTTTTGGCGCCCAAAGTGGGGCTCAAAGGGTTGAGACAACGACAGAATCCAACTACAGCTTGAAAAAACGAATTTGTTAGGTAAATAGTCGCTGGTCACTATGTTGCTCCGTTTGTTCTCGTGGCTGTATTATGTAAACTCCCATGTGTCTTATGCACTCCCTGTGATGATATTTGTTACTTCTGGGAGGGGGATGAGGGTTATCATTTTACTGTCCTGTGCAAAATCGGCTTATGATATGATAACATCACTTAGACGGTTAGTTTGGGGCGTTTATGTGGTATTGCTGTCCTGTCCGTACATTGGGCACCACCTCTCAGAATTCATTAAATAATTACACCCACTCTATGGAGTGGGGGACTTTCTATGGAGTGGGGGACACTTTCCCCAGCTCTTTTGCCTCCCCTTTCTCCTTCGGGTCAGGTATGACAGCTTTTGAGAATTTTCAGTATACTTAGGATGCTCAAACCAGCCTGGTCCTTTTGTCCAAGCCCTCTGCCTCTGGAAAAGACTCCTGTCAGGCATGAGGGAGAGGTACCCCTTCAGTGAAGATGTTGTATGTCACCCAAGCAAGTGGACCACCATGGAAAGAGGTATCCAGTACCTGAGAGAATTAGCCGTGCGGGAGATGATTTATTATGACTTGGACAATACAGACTTACCCACGGACCGTGATGAGGTGCACTGCACAAGGCCCATGTGGCGGAAGTTTGTATGGAGTGCACCGTCATCATATGCCAACTCACTGGCAGGAATGGAATGGAAAGGTGAAGAGGGCCCAACGGTGTATGAGGTGGCTGGCCGGCTCCGGCGATATGCAGAAAGTCTCTCTTCCCCCCCTTGTCTCAGCTGTGGAGAAACTGTCCCGGAAGGTCCAGCAACTTGAAGAGACCATGTCCTACTCCCCACCTGTACGGGCCAGAATCTCAGCTATTAGTAGCAGGCGTTTCCCCACTCGAGACAGAGTACAGAGGGTACAAAACACGAGGCACCCTGTGGTTCTACCTGCGAGACCATGGTGAGGACATGAGGAAGCGGGATAGACAACCTACTTGGATCCTGCAGAAGGCACCAGGGGAGACCCCGAGGTCGACCCCTAGGGTTTTGGTGTCGGGGTTACAGAGGATCCGAAGACCGCTACACTCCAACAGAAAAGGAGATATTGGCAGCATATGAAGGGGTTCGAGCTGCTTCGGAGGTGGCTGGTACAGAAGCGCAGCTCCTCTTAGCACCTTGACTGCCGGTTCTGGGTTGGATGTTCAAAGAATGGGTCCCCACCTGACGCTACATGGAGTAAGTGGATTGCACTGATCACACAGCGAACTCGAATGGGAAACTGCAGTCGCCCAGGAATTCTGGAAGTGATCGTGGACTGGCCAGAAGGCAAGGATTTTGGAATGTCACCAGAGGAGGAGATGACGCGTGCGGAAGAGGCCCCACCATATAATAAACTGCCAGAAAATGAGAAGAAATATGCCTTGTTCACTGATGGGTCCTGTCAGATTGTGGGAAAGCATCGAAAGTGGAAGGCTGCTGTGTGGAGTCCTACACGACAACTTGCAGAAGCCAGTGAAGGGCAAGGTGAATTGAGCCAGTTTGCAGAGGTGAAAGCCATTCAGCTGGCTTTGGACATCGCCAAGCGAGGAAAATGTCACGTACTTTATCTCTACACTGACTCATGGATGGTGGCAAATGCTCTGTGGGGATGGTTACAGCAGTGGAAGCAGGGCAAGTGGCAGCGCAGAGGAAAACCCATCTGAGCTGCTGAACTATGGCAAGATATTGCTGCCTGGATAGAGAATCAGGTTGTGAAAGTACGCCGTGTATCTACGTACCGAAGAATCAGGCCACGGAGGAACATCAGAAAAACCAGCAGGTGGATCATATGCTAGGACTGAAGTGGCCCAACTGGATCTGGATTGGCAACATAAGGGTGAACTATTCATAGCTCGGTGCCTCCATGAGACCTCAGGCCATCGAGGAAGAGATGCGACATATAGATGGGCTCGTGACCGAGGGGTAGACTTGACCATGGACACTATTGCGCAGGTCATCCATGAATGTGAGACGTGAGCTGCAATCAAGCAAGCCAAGCGTTTGAAGCCTCTTTGGTATAGACAGCTAAAACACTGGGCACACGGCTGAAAGACTACAGACACGTCTGTAACATTGCGCATGGCTGTAACACTGCAGATACACTGCAGAAACTGCTAAAACACTGCGCACACGGCTGAAAGACTACAGACACGTCTGTAACATTGCGCATGGCTGTAACACTGCAGATACACTGCAGAAACTGCTAAAACACTGCGCACACGGCTGAAAGACTACGGAGACATCTGTAACATTGTGCACACGGCTATATCAGTGCAACACGGCTGTAACGCTGCAGATACACTGCAGAAACTGCTAAAACACTGCGCACACGGCTGAAAGACTACGGAGACATCTGTAACATTGTGCACACAGCTATATCAGTGCAACACGGCTGTAACGCTGCAGATACACTGCCGACTGCTAAAACACTGGGCACATGGCTTTAGCACTGCGCACACGGCTGTAACACTGCAGACAGCTGTAAGACTAAGGACACGTCTGTAACACCACACAAATGGCTATATCACTGCACACACTGCAGACACGGCAGTAACACTGCAGAGGGAGTTAAAACACTGCGCCCACGGCTCTAACACTGCAGAGAGAGCTAAAACTCTGTGCCCACGGCTTTAAGACTACGGACACGTCTGTAACACGGCACAAACGGCTGTAACACTGCAGACAAAGCGAAAACACTGCGCACATGGCTGAAAGACTACAGACACGTCTGTAACATTGCGCACACGGCTATATCAGTGCAACACGGCTAGTAACGCTGCAGATACACTGCCGATACTGCTAAAACTCTAGGCACACGGCTTTAGCACTGCGCACACGGCTTTAGGGCTACGGAGACGTCTGTAAAACGGCACAAATGGCTGTAACACTGCAGACACTGCTAAAACACTGCGCACACGGCTGAAAGACTACAGACACATCTGTAACACCGCACAAACGGCTATATCACTGCACACACTGCAGACACGGTGGTAACACTGCAGAGAGAGTTAAAACACTGCGGCCACGGCTCTAACACTGCAGAGAGAGCTAAAACACTGCACACACGGCTGAAAGACTACAGACATGTCTGTAACATTACGCAGACGGCTATATCAGGGCAACACGGCTAGTAACACTGCAGATACACTGCCAACACTGCTAAAACTCTAGGCACACGGCTTTAGCACTGCGCACACGGCTTTAAGGCTATGGAGACGTCTGTAAAACGGCACAAATGGCTGTAACACTGCAGACACTGCTAAAACACTGCGCACACGGCTGTAAGACTACGGACACTCCTAAAACACTAGGCACACGGCTTTAGCACTGCGCCCACGGCTTTAAGACTACGGTCACGTCTGTAACACGGCACAAGCGGCTGTAACACTGCAGACACTGCTAAAACACTGCGCAAACGGCTGAAAGACTACAGACATGTCTGTAACATTGCGCACACGGCTATATCAGTGCAACACGGCTGTAACGCTGCAGAGAAAGCTAAAACACTGCGCACACAGCTGCAAGACTACAGACACGTCTGTAACACCGCACAAACGGCTATATCACTGCACACACTGCAGACACGGCGGTAACACTGCAGAGAGAGTTAAAACACTGCGCCCATGGCTCTAACACTGCAGAGAGAGCTAAAACTCTGTGCCCACGGCTTTAAGACTACGGACACGTCTGTAACATGGCAGAAACGGCTGTAACACTGCAGACACTGCTAAAACACTGCGCACACGGCTGAAAGACTACAGACACGTCTGTAACATTGCGCACGGCTGTAACACTGCAGATACACTGCAGAAACTGCTAAAACACTGCACACACGGCTGTAAGACTACAGACACGTCTGTAACATTGCGCACACGGCTATATCAGTGCAACACGACTAGTAACGCTGCAGATACACTGCCGACACTGCTAAAACTCTAGGCACACGGCTTTAGCACTGCGCACACGGCTTTAGGGCTACGGAGACGTCTGTAAAACGGCACAAATGGCTGTAACACTGCAGGCACGTCTGTAATACCGCACAAACGGCTATATCACTGCACACACATGGCGGTAACACTGCAGAGAGAGCTAAAGCACTGCGCCCACGGCTTTAAGACTACGGTCACGTCTGTAACATTGCGCACACGGGTATATCACTGCAACATGGCCGTAGCACTGCAGAAGCACTGCCGACACTGTAAAAATACAGGGGCATACAGCTGTGACAGTGGTAAAGCACTGGGTACACTGTTTTAAAACTGCAGAAACAATGAAGCTGTTGCAAAGTTGTGCAGAGAGTACTTAGAATATTTTGCACTCAGGAGCTGCAAAATCTTTGTATACAGTGCCCATTTTCCACCATGTCTTCTCGGTCGGCTCTCTCCGTGACTTCTCTAGGGAACTTTGTAGCGAAGTAACTCTAAGCAAACATTGCAACAGGAAGTCAAGTTGCTGAAGCAGGACCTGCTTTCATGAGCTCCTGCTTACTTCATCTGATGGCTTTGTTTTCCTTCGTGTGCCTTATGATAGCACTGACGATGACGTTCTCCTTTTTTTTGCTTTGCGCTCAAGTTGGGCTGTGAGGCCTGCCGTTCCCTGTCTCATCCTTCTGGCTGTTCTTGTGGAGGTCTGACAATTTTTCTGTATGGCTCTCAACTGGGATGTACGCAGTTTTCCTGGAGCCAAGGGAAATGATGTAAAGAGGCTTCTTGGAAACATCCATCAACAGTTCTTTTAGCTAATGGCCAGCGATAGCTCCAACAGCTGAGATGCCAAGAGGGAAAACTTAAGAAGCCCTTTCATTGTCCCACAGACCAGGGAGATCTGCGCTTTCCTTGCAAAGTCATTGTCAAAAAAGTTCTTTCGTTCACTCTCCTACTGACCAGCTTCAAACATAGAAAATATGTAGTTATTGGTCCCACTACCAAGCTCCGCCCCTCCATCATGTCTCTTTTTTGCTGCAGCCTTTTTCTTATTTCAGCTGTCCTTACTTTTGTGCCATCTCCCACCTGCTTTAATTAGAAACCTGCTCTCACGCAAAAAAAAAGGTTATTTTTATTATTGGGAAAGACATAAAAGTGATGAGATTCACGATTAAAGCAAAAGACTCCACTAGTGTTTGCAAGGACAACTACCACCAATGACGTTCACCTTCCACAGGCTGTAACCATACAAGAAAGTTAAAATAGATAGAAAGCACGATAAAAAAATAAGAAAGAAAGCTTTTATTAAAAAGTTATTATGACAGGTTACCGAAAAACACGGGAGATTTTAACTCCCTAAATCTCCAACCATCAAAAGGAATTGATCGCGGAGGAAGAAAGAGGAGACTATTGAGAGCAATCGCACTGCTTTTATGTGAATCTGCTGCAGGAAATTTGGCGACAGAAAGGGTCCATAATTTATTTACGAGACCTTGTCTCTGAGCAAGTTTGCTTATGAACAGCAACTGGAGGAAAGTGGTGACATCCAGTCGTACGTGGAAACATTTGAGAGCTGGCTGTTTGAAAACGTCATGAATTTTATCAAAGCGAAGTCCAAGGCCCCGTGCGTTTGTCGTGGCAGTTCCAAGCACGGCTCCAGGCTGGGTGAACAATTTCTTGAGCAGCGCTAAGGAGAAGGTCTACGGGGAGCTTCGTGGAAAAGAAAGACAATGTGCGCTTGCAGCTCAGAAAGCTAACTGTATCTTGGGCTGAACAAAAAAAAGGCGGTGAGCAGGTCGAGGGAGGTGGTGAACAGCTCTGCTCTTGTGAGATACCCACCTGTGTTCTTCTACCGTTGGAGCCCTGAGAACAAAACGCACTTCAAGTCTGGGAGTTTGTCCAGCAGAAGGCCACGAATGTGACCCGATGACTGGTGACCCTCTGCTGTGAGGCTGAGTGAGTTGGGGTGCTCAGCCTGGAGAAGAGAAGGCTCCGGGGAGACATTAGGCCCCTTACAGTCTCTAAGGGATCTCCAGGAAAGCTGGGGAGAGACTCTGGAGCACGCAGCGTAAAGAATGATAATGGTTTCAAATTGAAAGAGCGGAGATTTAGCTTAGATGAAAAAATTATTTCATGTGACAGAGGATAACGTTGCCCAGGGAATTTCTGGAATTGTTCAAGACTAATTAGGCTGAGGCTTTGTCCAAAGTGCTGTGTCGAGAGGTGTCCCTGTTCAGTGCAGCTGTAGGTGGAGGAGGCAGGTTTGATGCTAACGCAGGATTTTTTTATTTCGACACCTAGTATCCGCCCCTGGCGAAGGCGCCATGGGGTGAACAAGGGGCCATTCTCAGCCCAGGGGGACCCGCTTCCGCCATCGCGCCCACCATTTCTGACCTTTGGAGCCCAGGGATCTACAATAGCAACAAAACTACATTGTTGTGATCTATGGAGAAGAAAATGCTTGTATCCCCAGCTTTACTTACTGAAATATTAACAATTAAACAGAAAGGAAAGAATAACATCGATTGTCATATTTACAGACAGGTATACAAGGCCTTATCTAGCCGCCAGGGAGAACTCACGGGAAAGCAATGGCGAAGTTCGAGCATGGACTCTAGAATAGAGATGGGAACTGTCTTCCGGAACACACTGAAGGCAAATAGAAGCAAGTAGAAGATGTCATTCACAGACATCAGTCCTTGAATAACGAGGGTCCTTGAAGACCTGTCGTATTGAAGAAGTCAAGCCCTTCAAAAAATCCCTTTAACATCTCTCTGCTTTTATGCTGTGTGCAGCAGAAGGTCTGGAAGATGCTATTGATGGTAATGGGTCCCCTGTCCTTTCCCGGCATCCTCACTGTAGAGATACCCTCCGTGGGGAAATAAAACAACACCACGTCACTTGCCACTGCTTTGTACAGCGGCATCAAAACAAATACCCTCCATCGTGGTTTGGCCTGAGACAGCAAGGAAGAGCTAAAAGCTCTACTTTTCCCAATACGGGAAGGATAAGAAGAAAATGTAAAACTCTTGTTTTGCGACAAAGGCAGTTTAACAGAACAGCAAGGGGGAACAAGAAGAGCAACAACAATAATGCGGACAGAGGAATACACAAAAAAATTGATGGAACTGCTACTCTGGGACCGGACCACGGATGCCCCAGCCCGCTCAAAGCGCGGACATCCTTCCCCCTCCCCTGGCAGCTCAGGGTAGGCATTGCTCCCATGGCATGGAATGCTGTCTGTTGGGGAGAATTAACCCTCTCCCCGCCGGAACTTAGATATTATCCACATTATTTTTGCCATGGCCAAATCTTACAGGTTCCAAGCAATTGCTACTACTTTCCCCTATCATACATACCATGCAGATATGGCTTCATCTGTTAGAACACTCTCAAGGCTGATGCCTACTGTATTTTTGGCAGTTTGTGACCAGTGTTTCCGACATGGCTCATGCACACAGTCCATGGTGTGAAGATGCAGATCATGAGGAAGTTGCTGGGCGCCAGCTGCTGATGTCAGTTCTGATCCCATCACCAGTTTGCTTTACTCAATTCTTTATCAAAGTCCATCTGTCCTTAATTTGGCTGATTCTTACTGCAGTACAGCCGGTAGCAATTATAGTAATGAGGACATACAGTGACAGTGTTACACACGATTTTATTCATTGGCTATTCTCACCCAAAATCAAGTCCCCACATATCGGACTTCCCATCCTTCCGCATTACCCACCAAGTGCCCCCAGGTCCTTGGGCAAAAGCAATCCCACGGCTGGGTTTGCCGCTGCCTGAGGCAGGACTAACCCAGATTGTCTTCCCTAACATATTCTTCATGTGCACTACGGGACCTCATCCTACGGTACGTGGAAGTTTTGATTGGGCAGGGCCAGCCCGATTGGAAGATTCCCCTGGTGTTAACCAGCCAGGTAGCCTTTGCTAAATGTGCATCCCAATGTTTTAAGGTCCCACCCCCCATTGCTCTCAGTGTAGTTTTTAACAGTCCATTGTACCATTCTGTCTTCCCAGAGGCTGGTGCGTGATAGGGGATGTGATATACCCACTCAATACCATGCTCTTTGGCCCAGGTGTCTATGAGGCTGTTTCGGAAATGAGCCCTGTTATCCGACTCAATTCTCTCTGGGGTACCATGTCACCACAGACCTTGCTTTTTAAGGCCCAGGATAGTATTCTGGGCAGTGGCATGGGGCACAGAGTATATTTCCAGCCATCCAGTGGTTGCTTCCACCATTGTGAGAACATAGCGCTTGCCTTGACGGGTTCGTGGCAGTGTGATATAATCAATCTGCCAGGCCTCCCCATAGTTATATTTCAACCATCGTCCTCCATACCAAAGAGGTTTTAAACGCTTGGCTTCATTGCGGCACATCTCACATTCATGGATGACCTGTGCAATAGTGTCCATGGTCAAGTCCACCCCTCGGTCACGAGCCCATCTATATATTGCATCTCTCCTTGATGGCCTGAGGTCTCGGGGGCCCACCGAGCTATGAATAGTTCACCCTTATGTTGCCAATCCAGATCCAGTTGGGCCACTTCAATCCTAGCAGCCCGATCCAACTGCTGGTTGTTCTGATGTTCCTCCGTGGCCCGATTCTTTGGTACGTGGCGTACTTTCGCAAACAGATTATCTATCCGGGCAACAATATCTTGCCATAGTTCAGCAGGCCAGATAGGTTTGCCTCTGCGCTGCCACTTGCCCTGCTTCCACTGCTGTAACCAACCCCACGGAGCATTTGCCAACATGCATGAGTATTGGCTATTTTTCTCGCTCGGCGATATCCAAAGCCAGCTTTCACATCTGCATACCTCCACACCAAAGAGGCTTTCACCTCTGCAAACTGGATCGATTCACCCTGTCCTTCACTGGCTTCAGCAACTTGTCGTGTAGGACTCCACACAGCAGCCTTCCACTTTCGATGCTTTCCCACAATCCAGCAGGACCCATCAGTGAACAGGGCATATTTCTTCTCATTTTCTGGCAGTTTATTATATGGTGGGGCCTCTTCCACACGAGTCACCTCCTCCGGTAACATTCCAAAATCCTTGCCTTCTGGCCAGTCCATGATCACTTCCAGAATTCCTGGGCGACTCGGTTTTCCCATTCGAGTTCACTGTGTGATCAGTGCAATCCACTTACTCCATGTAGCATCAGTTGCATGATGTGTGGTGGGGACCCTTTCTTTGAACATCCAGCCCAGCACTGGCAGTCGAGGTGCTAAGAGGAGCTGCGCTTCTGTACCAGCCACCTCCGAAGCAGCTCGAACCCCTTCATATGCTGCCAATATCTCCTTTTCTGTTGGAGTGTAGAGCGCTTTGGATACTCAGTATCCCCGACTCCAAAACCCTAGGGGTCGACCTCGGGTCTCCCCTGGTGCTTTCTGCCAGAGGCCCCAAGTAGGGCCATTCTCCCTGGCTGCGGTGTAGAGCGCGTTTTTATCATTTTACCTTCCCGGACTGGCTCAAGGAAGCTGCCCCCCCCACCAGGGACCCCAGGAAACCCCTCCCAAGGGACCCCAATCCTATATCCAACCCAAAAATCCAAACAAAATAATCCAATCCAAAAAAATCCAATCCAAAAAAACCCAACCCAAAAAAATCCAGTCAAAAAAAAAATCCAACCTGAAATTCAACCCAACCCATTCAAAATTTCTAAGCTGAAACATCCAACCGAAAGAACCCAAATCAAACCCAAAAATCTAACTGGAAAAAAACCCCAAAAATCCACCCCAAAAAATCCAGTCCCAAAAAATCCAACAGGAAAGTTCTAACCCGAAAAATGCAATCAAAAAAAAGGAAAATCACAACCCAAAATCCAACCTGAAATTCAACCCAATCAACATGAAAAATCTCACCTTAACAATCCAACCCTAAAAAAAAAACCCAACTCAGAAAACTTCCCCCACAAGTTCTTCCCTGTTCACAAGAAGCAGGTCCAGGAGGGCATCTTCCCTGGTCGGCTCACTCACCAGCTGTGTGAGAAAGTTATCCTCCACACGTTCCAGGAACCTCCTGGATCTGCAGTAATCCTTTCAGTCTTGTCCCAGATCCATTTGCTGGCCCTGAGGTACTGGACCACTTTTGTGATTCTGCCCCAAGTCTGGAAGTCTCCTGCAGTGAAACCATGACACTCATGCTCTGGGCTTTGATAGCATGCTTTTTAGATCCAATCCTACCCTTCCTGGCCACACTGGCATCTTGCGTGTGCATCAGAGCTTCCAGCCTGGGGAAATGACCAACACCCTATTGGTCAGTGTGGGTCACCTGATCTGCCCAGTCCTCCTCACAGGTGCGACCCCTCCACGGGGAGAACCACCAAGTCACCTGCCCCTGGTTGCCACAGCAACAAGAACAAGCAAGACCCTCTCCCTGAAGAGACAGCTGCCTCTCTTCCACCCCTAACGAGACAGTACTTTTTTCATTCTCTCCAGGCCAAGAAGTCACCCATCAGGGTGAGCAGGACCAAGATGGACTTCTGGGATGGGACGGGTCACACCTTCAGGATGCCCAGCGTCACCCTGAAGGTAGGGACATCCCAGCCAACCTGGTGGTGGCCAACAGGCAAGAGCCATCTCAGGGGGTGTTCCCCTTTGGGAACACTTGGCCACCGTGACACCGCTCAGGGGATGGTGGGAGGGGGTTGAGAACTGGTGGAGACGGAGCGTCAACTGGTTTTTTGCCTCCTTTGCTTTCCAGAGCGAACGGCCGTCTGGGACGCAGTGGCTGACTGGGATGAGGAAGATGTCGTCCTGGACCCGGACCCGCACGTGGAGGACGGGCGGGACGGCAAGGCGGTCCACCCTTTCTGACACCACGGGGCAGTCAGAGCCCGCACTTGGTGACATCAGAGGGCAGTTAGAGCCTGCCCTTTGTGACACCACGGTGTAGTCAGAGCCCGCGCCTTTTGACATTACGGGGCAGTCAGAGACCCCCTGGTTGACATCACATGGTAGTCAGAGACCGACCTTGGTGGCATGACAGGGCAGTCAGAGACCCCCTTTGTGACATCCCACAGCAGTCAGAGCCCGCCCTTTGTGACATCACATGGCAGTCAGAGCCTACCCTTTTTAATGTCACAGGGTAGTCAGAGCCCGCCCCTAGTGACATTACGGAGAAGTCAGAGCCTGCCCTTTGTGACACCACGGGGCATACAGATCTTGCCCTTGCTGACATTATGGGGTAGTCAGGGACCCCATTTGTGACATCATAGGGCAAGCAGAGCCCGCCCTTTCTTCAAGAGGTGTTCAGAGGCCCTCTTGGTGACATTACGGGGCAGTCAGAGCCCCCCATTTTTCAAACTACCAGGCAGTCAGATCCTGGCCTTTGTAACATCACGGGGCAGTCAGAGCCCACATCTGGTGATGTGACAGGGCAGTCAAAGCCCGCCCTTTGAGACATCACAGGGCAGTCGGAGCCCCACATTTGTGACGTCACAGGGCAGTCAGAGCCCGCCCCTGGTGACACCACGGGGCAGTCAGAGCCCGCCCTTTGTGACATCATGGGGCAGTCAGAGCCCGCCCTTGGTGACATCACGGGGCAGTCAGAGCCCGCCCTTTGTGACATCACGGGGCAGTCAGAGCCCACCCTTAGTGACAGCACAAGGCAATCAGAGCCTGCCCTTGGTGACATCACAGGGCAGTCAGAGCCCGCCCTTTGTGACATCACGGGGCAGTCAGAGCCCACCCTTAGTGACAGCACAAGGCAGTCAGAGCCTGCCCTTGGTGACATCACAGGGCAGTCAGAAACCTCTTTGTGACATCACGGGGCAGACAGAGTACGCCCATTGTGACATCATGGGGCAGTCAGAGCCCGCCCTTTGTGACACCACGGGTCACTCAGAGCCCCCATTTGTGACATCACAGGACAGTCAGAGACAAACTTTGTGAAATCACAGGGCAGTCAGAGATCCCCCCTTTGTGACATGACGTGGCAGTCAGAGCCCCCCATTGTGAAAGCACGGGGCAGTCAGAGCCCACGCTTTGTGACATCATAGGGCAGTCAGAGCCCCCCTTTGGAAAATCACAGGGCAGTCAAAACCTGCCGTTTGTGACAATACAAGGCAGTCAGAGCGCGCCTTTTCTAATAGCACAACGCACTCTGAGCCTGCCCTGTGTGACACCACGGGGCAGTCAGATCCCTCCCCTTGTGAAATAACGGTGCAGTCGGAGCCCGCCCTGATGACATCACAAGGTAGACAGGCCCGCCCTTTGTGACACCACGGGGCAGTCAGTGCCCCCCTTTGTGACACCACGGGGCAGTCAGAGAACCCCCTTGGTGACATCAGAGGGCAGTCAGAACCAACTGTTTTGGACATCACGGGGCAATCAGAGGCCCCCTTTTTGACACTACGGGGGAGTCAGAGTCCCCCTTTGTGACATCAAAGGGCTGTCAGAGCCCGCCCTTGGTGACATCACAAGGCAGCCAGAGGCTTTCTTTGTGACACCATTGGGAAGTCCGATCCCGCCCCCTTGTGACATCAAGGGGCAGTCAGAAATCCCCCTGGTGACATCACAGGGCAGTCAAAGCCAGCCTTTGTGACATCACGGGGCAGTCAGATCCCGCCCTTTGTGACACCACAGGGCAGTTAGAACCCCCTTTTTGACACCACCGGGTAGTCAGAGGTTGCCTTTCATGACATCACAGGGCTGTCAGAGACGCCCTTGGTGACAGCATGGGTCAGTCAGAGCCCCACTTTGTGACATCACACGGCAATCAGAGCCCGTCCTCTGTGACATCACAGGGCAGTCAGATCCCGCCCCTGGTGACACCACGGGGCAGTCAGAGCCCGCCCTTGGTGACATCACGGGGCAGTCAGAGACCGCCCTTTGTAACAACGCCGGGCAGTCAGAACCCCCAGTTTTGAAACCACGGGGCAATCAGAGCCTGCCGTTTGTGACACCACGGGGTAGTGAGAGACCCCCTTGGTGACATCAAGGGGTAGTCAGAGACCCCCTTTTTAAAACCATGGGGCAGTCAGAGTACGCCCATTGTGACATCACAGGGCAGTCAGAGCCTGCGCTTTCTGACATCACGGGGCAGTCAGAACCCTCAGTTGTGAACCCACGGGGCAATCAGAGCCCCCCTTTGTGACACCACGGTATAGTGAGAGACCCCCTTGGTGACATCAAGGGGTAGTCAGAGATGACCTTTTTAAAAACGTGGGGCAGTTAGAGCCCTCCCTTTCTGACACCACGGGGCAGTCAGCCCTGCCCTTTGTGACAGCACAGGGCAGTCAGAGCCCGCCCTGGGTGAAATCACGGGGCAGTAAGGGACCCCCTTGGTGACATCCCAGGGCAGTCAGAAACCCATTTGTGACATCACAGGACAGTCAGAGCCCCACATTTGTGACGTCACAGGGCAGTCAGAGCCTGCCCTTGGTGACATCACGGGGCACTCTGCGCCTGCCTTTCTGACACCACGGGGCAGTCAGTGCCCGACACTTGTCACATCACGAAGCAGTCAGAGACAAAATTTGTGAAATCACAGGGCAGGCAGAGATCCCCCCTTTGTGATTTGACGTGACAATCAGAGACCCCCCCCTTGGTGACATCACGGGACAGTCAGAAACCCCTTGGTGACGGCACGTTGCAGTCAGAGCGCACCATTTTAACATCATGGGGCAGTCAGAACCTCCCTTTGTGACATCACGGGGCAGTCAGAACCCCACCTTTGTTACATCACAGGGCAATCAGAGCCCGCCCCTTGTGACATCACGGGGCAGTCAGATCCCACCCTTTGTGACATCACGGGGCAGTCAGAGCCCACCCTTGGTGACATCACAGGGCAGTCAGAAATCTGTTTGTGACATCACGGGGCAGTCAGAGTACGCCCGGTGTGACATCACGGGGCAGTCAGAGCCCGCCCTTTGTGACACCATGGGTCACTCAGAGCCCCCATTTGTGACATCACAGGACAGTCAGAGAGAAACTCTGTGAAATCACACGGCAGTCAGAGATCCCCCCTTTGTGACATGACGTGGCAGTCAGAGCCCCCCTTTGTGAAACCACGGGGCAGTCAGAGAACCCCCTTGGTGACACCACGGGGCAGTCAGAGACCCCCTTGGTGACATCACAGGGCAGTCAGAAACCCCTTGGTGACAGCACGTTGCAGTCAGAGCGCGCCATTTTAACATCACGGGGCAGTCAGAACCCCCCTTTGCGACATCACAGGGCAATCAGAGCCTTGTGAAATCACGGGACAGTCAGCAACGCCCTCGGTGACATCAAAGGGCAGTCACAGCCAGACTTTGTGACATCACGGGGCAGTCAGATCCCGCCCTTTGTGACACCACAGGGCAGACAGAGCCTGCCCTCTCTGACACCACAGGGCATTCAGAGCCAACCCTTTGTGACATCACAAGGCAGTCAGAGCCCACCCTTAGTGACATCACAGAGCAGTCAGATCCCGCCCTTTGTGACAGCACAGGGCAATCAGAGCCCCCCTTTGGAAAATCACAGGGCAGTCAAAACCCGCCATTTGTGACAACACAAGGCAGTCAGAGCGCTCCTTTTGTAATAGCACAACGCAGTCTGAGCCTGCCCTTTGTGACACCACAGGGCTTTCAGAGCCCGTCCGTGGTGACATCACAGGGCAGTCAGACCCCGCCCTTTGTGACACCACAGGGCAGTCAGATCCCCCCCCTTGTGAAATAACGGTGCAGTCGGAGCCCGCCCTGATGAGATCACAAGGCAGACAGGCCCGCCCTTTCTGACACCACGGGGCAGTCAGTGCCCGACACTTGTCACATCATGGGGCAATCAGAGACCCCCTTTGTGACACCGGGGGCAGTCAGAGAACCCCCTTGGTGACATCACAGGGCAGTCAGAACCAACCGTTTGGGACATCACAGGGCAGTCGGAGGCCCCCTTTTTGAAACTACCGGGCAGTCAGAGTCCCCGTTTTTGACATCAAAGGGCAGTCAGAGCCCGCCCTTGGTGACATCACAAGGCAGCCAGAGCCTTTGTTTTTGACACTATTGGGAAGTCAGATCCCGCCCCCTTGTGACATCACGGGGCAGTCAAAAATCCCCGTGGTGACATCACAGGGCAGTCAGGGCCCGCCCTTGGTGACATTACAGGACAGTCAGAGCTCCGCTTTGTGTCATCAAAGGGCAGTCAGACCCCGCCCTTTGTGAATTCGCGGGGCAGTCAGAGCTCGCCCTATCTGGCATCACAGGGCATTCAGATCCCACTCTTTGTTCTATCATTGCGCACTCAGATCCCCCTTTGTTACACGACAGGGCAGTCAGATCCCGCCCCTTTGTGACACCACGGAGCAGTCACAGCCCGCCCTTGGTGATGTCACAAGGCATTCGGAGACCGCCCTTTTGTGACACCACGGGGGAGTCACAGCCCGCCCCTTTGTGACATCACGTGGCAGTCAGAGCCCGCCCTTAATGATATCATGGGGCAGTCAGATCCCGCCCTTTGTGACACCACAGGGCAGTCAGACCCCGCCCTTGGTGACATCACAAGGCAGTCAGAGCCTGCCCTCTCTGACACCACAGGGCATTCAGAGCCAACCCTTTGTGACATCACGGGGCAGTCAGAGCCCGCCCCTTTGTGACATCACGTGGCAGTCAGAGCCCGCCCCTAGTGATATCACGGAGCAGTCAGATCCCGCCCTTTGTGACACCACAGGGCAGTCAGACCCCACCCTTGGTGACATCACAAGGCAGTCAGAAACCCCCTTGGTGACATCACGGGGCAGTCAGAGTACGCCCATTGTGACATCACGGGGCAGTCAGAGTACGCCCGGTGTGACGCCACGGGGCAGTCAGAGTACGCCCATCGTGACACCACGGGTCACTCAGAGCCCCCATTTGTGACATCACAGGACAGTCAGAGACAAACTTTGTGAAATCACAGGGCAGTCAGAGATCCCCCCTTTGTGACAAGACGTGGCAGGCAGAGCCCCCCATTGTGAAACCACGGGGCAGTCAGAGCCCACGCTTTGTGACATCATAGGGCAGTCAGAGTCCCCCTTTGGAAAATCACAGGGCAGTCAAAACCCGCCGTTTGTGACAACACAAGGCAGTCAGAGCGCGCCTTTTGTAATAGCACAACGCAGTCTGAGCTTGCCCTTTGTGACACCACAGGGCTTTCAGAGCCCATCCATGGTGACATCACGGGGCAGTCAGACCCCGCCCTTTGTGACACCACGGGGCAGTCAGATCCCTCCCCTTGTGAAATAACGGTGCAGTCGGAGCCCGCCCTGATGAGATCACAAGGCAGACAGGCCCGCCCTTTGTGACACCAGGGGGCAGTCAGAGAACCCCCTTGGTGACACCACGGGGCAGTCAGAGCCCGCCCCTTGTGACAGCACAGGGCATTCAGAGCCCGCCCTTGGTGACACCACGGAGGAGTCAGAGCCCGCTCCTTTGTGAATTCACGGGGTAGTCAGAAATCCCCTTGGTGACATCACGGGGCAGTCAGAGACGCGCTTTGTGACACCAGAGAGCAGTCAGAGATCGCCCTTTCTGACACCACGGGGCAGTCAGAGAACCCCCTTGGTGACATCACAGGGCAGTCAGAACCAACCATTTGTGACATCACAAGGCAGTCAGAGCCCGCCCTTAGTGATATCACGGGGCAGTCAGATCCCGCCCTTTGTGACACCAGGGGCCAGTCAGAGACCGCCCTTGGTGACATCACAAGGCAGTCAGAAACGT
>CANTUZ010000020.1:7918879-7930570 GCA_947846985.1 Fratercula arctica | reverse complement strand
TCACTGGAAATAGAGACAGGTTGCTGGGTAGAGGGAGACCTACAAATGCAATTTTCACAAGCGATAGCGAAGAAGGCAGTGTGGGAAGAATGAAATAATAGCAGATAGGGAGCTGAGAAGGCAGAGGTGCAGAAAGGAAACGGAGAAGGGGACAGAGTACAGGGTGGCATTGGCAGAAGAGCAAAAACTTTTGGGGAGACAGAGGCTGGGACAGGCAAGGATGCAGGCAGAGATCAGGAGAAGAGTGGCAGGGAAGGGCCTGGACACAAGAGAGAGGGTGTGTGACTCACAGCAGCTCCTGGCACAGGTGGGAGACCTTCACTGCCCAGAGGCTGCTCTCTCTGTCCCTTCCTCCTCGGTGGTGCTGGCAGCCTGACCCTTGCCCGCCCAAGAGCGGGCGGTGGGTGCCTCGATGCTGTTCTCCCATGAGGCATCCCAGAGGCAAGGAGGCTCGCACGTGTGGCAGACTGAGGCAGCGACCTCCTGGCGCTCTGTGCTGGTGGTGAGCTCTGTCAAGGATAACCAGGAGGGATCCTTCCTCGCTGCGGGGACTGTTTGCTCCTTGCTGCAGGCAGCTGCCTGTAGAACCCCCTTTATTTCACTCCTCAACTAGCTAGGCAGGCAGGCTTGCCCAGGCAGCCCACTCCCCAGCTAAAGACCATCAATGCAGCAGGCCCACCTGCAGCCTTTTTAAACCCTTTAACCAGCCCATCCTCACTTCAAGGGTCCCACCTGGGCTGCCTTGGCCCCAGCTGGAGCCTGCTGGGAACAGAAGCCATTGCTGAAGCCCTGCAGCACATAACTCCCTCCCCTGAGCCTGTCCCCAGCAATGAGCTCTGCACCCTGGGGGCAGCAAATGCATCCAGGGGCACAGAGGAGGCAGGAAGTGTTTATTCATTACTGTGCATAAGAAATCCGGGCAATGAGTTGGCTAGGAGGCTCGGTGCCCAAAGGCAGCAGGACAGAGGGACAAAAGGGAAGGAAACGCCAGGAGAAAAGACACAGGGACATAGAGGTGTCAGACAGGAAGGGAGGAAACGGGACGCTGCAATCAAGAGAGGAGTGGGGAGCAGGACAGCAATGTAGAGAGAGGAGAGGATGTGCTAAAAAACAGGGACAGAGAGATGGAGGAATAAATGAGAGAGACAGGGAGCAGGAGAGAGAGGTGGAAGGGACCAGCAGGACAAGAAGACAGAGACGAGACAAGGGGCAGGTGAAAAATTCTACAGATCAGGAAAAAGAAGCAAAGGCAATAAATATAGAATAGCAACAGGGAGCAGGAGAGAGGTAGACATGGAAAAAGAATTTTGAAAAGCAACAGGGTACAAGACACAGGTGAGAACTAACAAATAGGGACAAGGATATGTAAAAAGAAAATGTAAGAAGTGACAGGGTGCAGGACAGAGAGGGAAGAACTGGGAATTAGAGATAGAGAGATGGCTAGTGGGAGACAGAAAATTTTGAAAGCAACAGGATACAAGCATCATACGCAAGAATTAAAACAGGTACACGGAACTGCATAGAGGCAGATGTAGGAAGACAATGATGAAAAGCGACAGGGTACAAGAAACATGGCCAGAAGCTAAAAGGCCAAGAGGAAAAGGTAGAAAGAAAATTTAAAAAGCAACTGGGCTCAAGAAACGTACGCAAGAACTAAAAGAAAAGGATGCTGAAAAGATGTGCCTCTGTTTATATACAGGCAATAAAAATACTTATGCTATAGAAGTATTTGGCTTTCCTTTGGCATTAATTTAACTTGCACAGCTGTAAGTTGATATCATTAAACTATCTATCTCCAAAATACATGGTTATAGTTTGACTAGGGATTTTTGTGTGTTACACAATGAGGAGAGACATCTGGCCAGCTGCACTACCCAAGAGAGATGCTACTGGACTGCTGGGGATATGTGGTGCTGAAAGTGAGACAGAAATGAAGTACTTTAGAGCACTTTGTCAAAATATCAGGGGAAAAAAGCCCGTTACAACCAGTTACCTCTCTTAGTAAAGATACAGAACAAATATCTAACTGCTTAAGTACCCCTAATACATTGTATGCTACAGATATGTGGTAGTTGCAATTTAAACAGTGCCAGTTGGTTTATAAATTGTAGAATTTTAACTTTCTTTGGAGTTTTGTTTAGGAAAAAAAAAATCATCAAAATAAAATATCCCCCGTATGGTTTACATTTTTTGGGGAGGGGAAGGCAGGGCAGCCGGGATGGTGGGATCCCTGATGCTGCAATCCGTATCGCTACTCAAAGCGACTTGCCGAGAGGAAAAAAGGAAAGAAGGGGACGGGTGACAGGTGAAAAGGGTAATAAGGATACAGAAAGGGGAAGAGGAGAGGTGATGGTGGAATAGGAATGGGGCAGGGAATACAAAAGGGTAATAGAAAAAGACGACCGGGGAAGGTGGAAAAGGGACTTGGGAAAAAAGAAAGGGAAAGCAGAAAACAAGAAGTTGGAAAAGTGAAAGGGAAAGAGGACAGGCAATAGGGGAATAGGAAGGGGAAAGGAGAAGAAAACAGGGTAAATGGGAAGGAGGAAAGGGGAAAGGCGAGGGGGAAAGGGCATTGAAATGGTAAAAGGGGAAAAAAGGGGAAGTAAGAAAGCGGAAAGGGGACAGAAGAATATGGGGAAAGGGGAAGAGAAGAGGTAGTGGAATAGAAAGGTGAAAAGGGAATGGAGGGGGGGAAAGGGGGAGAGGAAGAAAGGAGAGTTAGGGGACAAGGGAAGACAGGGACAGGGTACAGACCAGAATAAGGGGGATAGGGGAGGCTGAAAGAAACAGGGGGGGCAAAGGAGGAGGTGGAGGGTGGAGCAAATATAGGGGAAAGGCGGAAAGGGAACTGAGGGTAAGAATGGTGAAAGCAGATGGAGGGGGGGAATACAAAGGGGGGAAAGGAAAGGGGGAAAGTGAGAGGAAAGAAAGGCAGAAAGAGTGAATAGGGGACAGGGGTGAGAAAGGTGGCACAAGGTGGAAAAGGGGGACAGGATAGGGAGGGGAAGAAGAGACAGGACAGGGAAGAGAAGAAAGGGAAAAGGGGGACGTGGGACTAAGGGGAAAAAACGTGGACAGGGGAAAAAGGGGATGGGACTGGAAGAAAGGGGGGACAGAAAGGTAGCAAGAGACAACGGTGGGAAAGAAAGAAGGAAATGGGGGAAAGGGGAAGAAGAATGGAAAAAGAAGGAAAGAGGGGACCGTAGATGGGGTAAAAAAAAGGCAAAAAGGGAGGCCCAGACGGGGGGAAGAATAATGAAAGAAGGAAGTGGGGAGAGGATGGGGAGGAGAACAAAGGGAAATCATCAGAAAGGGGAGGGGAATAAGAGGTGTGGAATAATTACTAAAATGATCAAGAATACAGCATTGTTCACACAGTAAGGAAAGGTATTAAATCAAAAAGTTTCTAGGGTAGAATACAGCCGCAGCTGCTATGCAAAGAATCCACTACATCTGCAAGTCCCTGTACAATATTGCTTGCAAATCAACATGGAGGATGGAGTAGGGTGGGGATTCTACAGCCAAGCTCTGTGATAATACAGCAGATATGGGAACGAGATGGTCCTATGGAACAGATAAGCTGCATGCTTACTACCCTGAGCCAACAGTCTGTCAAATTTTGACGAAATGCTGTCCTTTGTGCGAACTTTGCTCATTATAACATCATTATAATACCAAAACACACCTCCATCCCAAAGGCTACCCGCCTCGGAGGTGCGACTGCTCCTCCTTGAGTCTGCGCCCTGAATTTTTCGTAAACTATACCTTTAAGTGTGAGGCGAGATAATTTTACACCAATCATAATAAAGGTATTAATGACTAGAGTCACTCAAACTCCACCTTGAAGGTAAAATATAGTATAAAAATAGCCCGAGAAAGGGGGGATATCAGGGAAGACACCGTCATGAACAAGTCAAGGACGACTCCATCGCAGACTGCCTTTGACTTCCGGGACCACTTGACAGGCTGATCCTTTCTTCTGCCCCGTCGGGACGCCTGTGGGTAAGACTTAGACTGTACGGAGTGCTTCGTCAGGAAACTTAGAAATCTCTCTAAAGAGTCTGTTTCCTACATTTATAGCCAGGCTGAATTGTTCATAACTTTGTTGTGTGTTTTGTATAATTAACAATACTTTTATTTGCATGTGCTTTGCAGACGGCATATTTATCGCCGGCAACCCATAAGAACCTATATATCTGTTGCTTAAATAAACTGCACCGTTTAAGTAGCTGGTCGTTTCGGTTTCTCATTGGACGCGACCGAAGACTCGAGAGTGGCCGTGCTAGTTCATGAGCACGACTAGACCGAAGGTGCAGGCCGCTATTAGTGTATCCAGAATCGTAACAGTTTAATATTAAACGCGACTGGACTGATAGTGGTAAATTGAGCATCACTCAGAATTTAAACCCTGCTGCACCTAGCCTCCCACCTGGGTGAAGAGCATTAGAATGCAAGGCGGTTTATTTTCTGCCAAAACTACTTTGCCTTTTAACGCAACAAGGGGTGCAGTGGAGAAAGAGGGCGGGGAAAGCAGGGAGGAAAAGGGGGGGTAAAAAAAATGGGGAAAAGGTGACAGGGGGTCAAGAAAGGGAGGAAGGGGTCACAGGGGGTGAATAAAGGGGGAAGGGGGAAGAAATGGTAAAGGGGACAGGGGAGAATGACAAAAAGGGAGAATGGGGTAACTGGAAGAATGCGGAAAGGGAGGATGTTGGGGGTGAAATGAAAAGATGGAAGGGGGGACAGAGGACACGGGTATGGGGGGAAGAGGCAGAAAGGATGGATAGAAGACCTGTAGGAGAAATGGGGGACAAGGGAGGAATAAGGGGCAAAGCAGGGACATGGGAGGGGAAGAAAAGGGAAAGGGAGAAAGAGGGGACAGGGGATGAAGCAAAGGGAAAGAAAGAAAAGGGGGACAGGTGAAGAAGAGAACGGAAATGGGGGACCAGGTACAAAGCGGTAAAACCAAGCAGAAATAAAGCAGGAACACAGAAGGGAAGGAAGAAGGGGAAAGGGAGGATGGGGGTGGAAAGACAAGGAGAAAAGGAGAGACGGGGATGGGGTGTGGAAGAATGTGGAAATAAAAGAGGAACAGGTGACGGGTGGGGGAAGAATAGTGAAGAAGAGAAAAAAGAACAAGGGACACATTGCAAGAATGGGGAGGAGGAACAGGGGATGGGGGAAGAATGGGGACGGAAGAAAAGGGATGGGGAGAGAAAGAGGGACAGGGAGGGACAAACGGGGAAATGTGTGACAGTGGGGAAAGACTGGGGAAAGAAATAAACGGAGAACAGGTGATGGGAAGAAACGACGGGGAAAGAAAGAAAGGAGGAAGAGGCGATGGGGGAAGAATAAAGAAAGGAGGAGGAGAGGGTAAAAAAGAAAAGAGAACAGGGAAAAGAAGGGATAAATGGGGTATGAAGGAGAGGAGGAACAGGGGACAGTGGCAAAAGAATGGGGAAACAAGAAAAGGAAGAACAGGGGACGCGTGGAAGAAAGAGGCCATGCGAGGAATAAAGGGGAAGCGTGGGACCGCAGGGGGACAACAGAAAAAGAAAGAAAGAGAGAAAGAAAGAAAGAGAGAGAGAAAGAAAGAGAGAGAGAAAGAAAGAGAGAGAGAAAGAAAGAGAGAGAGAAAGAGAGAGAGAAAGAGAGAGAGAAAGAAAGAGAGAGAGAAAAAGAGAGAAAGAAAGAAAGAGAGAAAGAAAGAGAGAGAGAAAGAAAGAGAGAGAGAGAAAGAGAGAGAGAGAGAAAGAGAGAGAGAGAAAGAGAGAGAGAGAGAGAAGAGAGAGAGAAGAGAGAAGAGAGAGAGAGAGAAAGAGAGAGAGAGGAGGAGAAAGAGAGAAAGAGAGAAAGAGAGAAAGAGAGAGAAAGAGAGAAAGAGAGAAAGAGAGAGAGAGAGAAAGAGAGAAAGAGAGAAAGAGAGAGAGAGAGAGAGAAAGAGAGAAAGAGAGAAAGAGAGAAAGAGAGAAAGAGAGAGAGAAAGAGAGAGAGAAAGAGAGAGAGAAAGAGAGAAAGAGAGAAAGAGAGAAAGAGAGAGAGAGAAAGAGAGAAAGAGAGAGAAGAGAGAGAAGAGAGAAAGAGAGAAAGAGAGAAAGAGAGAAAGAGAGAAGAGAGAGAAAGAGAGAGAAAGAGAGAAAGAGAGAAAGAGAGAAAGAGAGAAAGAGAGAAAGAGAGAAAGAGAGAAAGAGAGAAAGAGAGAAAAGGGGATGGGGAGGGAGCGGGGGGGGCGGGGAGAATGCAGAAAAAACAAAAGGGGGAACAGGCAACAGGAGGGGAAATGAGGAAAGAAGAAAAAAAGGAAGAGGAGATAAGGGGGAAGAAAGAGCTAAGAAGGAAAAGAGGAACAGGGGGAAAGAGGAAAAGGAAAAAAGGACATGAGGGCTAAAAAAAGGGACAGAGGAGGAAGAAATGCTAAATATAGGAGTGGGGTGGGAAGAATGGGGGAAAAAGGAAAGGTGGAACAGGGGACGGAGGGGAAAGAACGCGGAAAGAAGGAAAGGAGGAACAGGCAACATGCAGAAAGAATGGGGAAAGAAGGATGAAAAGAAGGAAGAAACCGGGGAAAGAAGAATGAAAGAACAGGGGACAAGGTTAAAGAATCGGGAAAAGAAAGGAAGAACAGGAGACGGGGAAAGCATGCGGAAAGAAGGAAGAGGCAGCAGGCAGAAGGAATGACAAAAAAAGGAAATGAGGAACATGGGACGGGAGGAAAAGAACAGGGAAAGAAGGAAAGGATGAACAGGGAACGGGAGGGATAAATGGGTTAAGAAGGGAAGGAGAAACAGGGAATAGGGGGAAATAATGGAGAAAAGTAAAGGGAAAACAGGCAATTCGGGGGAAGAACGGGAAAAGAAGGAAAGGAAGAACAGGGGATGGGCAGGAAAGAATGGGGAAAGAAGGAACAGAGGGCAAAGGCAAAAGAATGAAAGGAGAAACGAGAGACTGGGGTAGAAGAAATGGGACGGGGAAAGAAGGAAAGGGGGAACAGGTGACAGGGGAAACAGAGAAAAAAAAGAAATGAGGAACAGGAGACGGGTGGTGGGGAGGGGAAGAAAAGGAAATAAGGCGCAGGGTATGGGGGGACAGAATGGGGATGGGGTGGAAAAAGGGAAAGGTGGAATGGAGGAACAAGGCGCAGTGGGGGAAATATGGGGAAAGAAGGGACAAGGGACAGGGGAGGAAAGAAAAGAGGAAAAGGAGACGGCTAGAAGAACGGGGATAGAAGGAAAGAAGGAAGAGGCGACAGGGTGGAAAAATGGGGAAAGAAGAGAAGGAAGAACAGGGAACGGGGGGAAAGAATGGTGAAAGAAGGGAAAGCAGGAAGAGGGGACGGAGTGAGGAGAATGGGGAAAGAAAAAAGGAAGAACGGGACGGAGGAAAAAGAATGGGGAAAGAAGAAAAGAATTAACAGTGAACAGGGGCAAGAATAAAGGAAGAACAAGGAACAGTGGGGGAAGTATGGGGAAAGAAGGCACAGGAGATGGGTAGGAGGAAAAGAAGGAAAAGAAGAGGGCTGGGAGAATGAAGAAAGAAAGAAGGAAGAGGCGACAGGGTGGGAAAACAGGGAAAGAATGAAAGGAGGAACAGGGAACGGGGCAGGTGAACATAGGAAGTTCCACCCAAACATGAGAAGGAACTTCTTTGAGGGTGGCAGAGAACTGGAACGGGCTACCCAGAGAGGTGGTGGAGTCTCCGTCTCTGGAGACATTCAAAACCCGCCTGGACACATTTCTGTGCGACCTGCTCTAAGTGACCCTGCTCTGGCAGAGGGGTTGGACTAGATGATCTCCAGAGGTCCCTGCCAACCCTACGATTCTGTGATTCCGTGAAGACTGGGGAAAGAAGGAAAAGAGCAACAGGGAACACTGGGGAAGGAATGGTGAAAGAAGGGAAAGGACGAAGAGGGGACAGAGAGAAGAGAATGGGGAAAGAAAGAAAGGAGGAACAGGGGACGGAGGGAAAAGAATGGGAAAAGAAGGAAAGAAAGAACAGGCGAAGATGCAACAGAGAACCAGCTGGGAATTATGGTGAAAGAAGAGAAAAAAGAAACAAGGGCGAGGGGGCAAAGAATGGTGAAAGAAGGAAAGGAGCAACAGGGAACGGAGGGGAAAGAATGGGGAAAGGAGGAACAAGGGATGTGGGAGGAAGAAATAGGAAAAGAAAAAAAGGGACAACAGGGGATGGGACATGTAAGAATGGGTAGAGACCAAAAAGGGGAATATGTGACGGGAGGCAGAAAGAATGGGAAAGAAGGAACATGGGATGGGGGGAGAAAAATAGTGAAAGAAGGGAAAGGAGAAAGAGGGGACAGAGAGAAAAGAATGGGGAAAGAAGGAAAGTAGGAACAGAGGATGGTGGAGGAAGAAAGGGGACCGAGAGGAAGAAAGAGGACATGTTGGACAGGGCGGAGGAAGAATGGGGAAGGAAGAGAAGGAGGAACAGAGAATGGAGGGGAAGAAAGGGGAAAGTAGGAAAGGATGAACGGGGGACGGGGAGAAGAATCTGGAAAGGAGGAAAGGGGAAATAGACAACAGAGGGTGAAGAAAGAAGGAAATGGGGAAAAGGAGACCGAAGAGAAAAATGGCTTAAGAAGGAAAGGAAGAATGAGGGATGGGGGAAGAATGATGAAAGACGAGAAAGGAGAAAGAGGGAATGTGCGGGAAGTGTGGGATGCAGTGGGATAAATGTCTAAAGAAAGAAAGGAGAAACAGGGCCCAAAGGGAGAAGAATTGGGAAAGAAGGAAAGGAGAAACAAGAGACTGGGGTAGAAGAAATGGGAGAGGGGAAAGAAGGAAAGGGGGAACAGGTGACGGGGGGGGGGGCGTGGGGGGCGGAATGGAGAAAAAAAATAAATGAGGAACAGGGTGGTGGGGAGGGGAAAGAAAGAAGGAAATAAGGCACGGGGAATGGGGGACAGAATGAACAGAAAGAACAGTAGATAGGGGAAGAATAAAGGAGGAGCAGGGAACAGTGGGGGAAGTATGAGGAAAGATTAAAGGAGGAACAGGGAACAGTGGGGGAAGTATGGATAAAGAAGGGACAAGGGAGGAAAGAAAAGAGCAAAAAGAGAGGGCTAGAAGAATGGGGGTAGACGGAAAGAAGGAAGAGGTGACAGGGTGGAAAAATGGGGAAAGAAGGAAAGGAAGAACAGGGAATGGGGGGAAAGAATGGTGAAAGAAGGGAAAGGAGGAAGAGGGAACAGAGAGAAGAGAATGAGGAATGAAAGAATGAAAGAAAGGAGGAATGGGGGACAGAGGAAAAATAATGGGGAAAGAAGGAAAGAAAGAACAGGCACAACGAGGAAAAAAGAATGGTGAACGATATAAAGATGCAACAGAGAACCGGCTGGGAAGTATGGGGACAGAAGGGGAAAAAGAAACAAGGGAAGAATGGGGAAAGAAGGAATGGAATAGCAGGAAATGGGAGGGGGGAAGAAGGGGACATGGGGGAAGAAGGGGACATGGGGGAAGAAAGCAGAAAGAAGGAAAGGAGGAACAAAGGACAGGGTGGAAAGAATAGGTAAAGGAAGAAAGGCGGAACAGGGTACAGTGGGGAAGGATGGGAAAAGAAAGAAAGGGGGAACAAGTGATAGGGGGAAAAAAATGGGGAAAGAAATAAAAAAAGGAACAGGGGATGAGGGGTGAATAACAGGGAAAGAAGGAAAGGAGGAACAGGGCTCAACAGGGGAAGAACGGGGGAAGAGGGACAGGAGGAACAGAGGGCTGGCAGAGAAGAAAGGGCAGACAGGGGAAAGGAATAAGGGGTACAGGAGGAAAAGAAAGGGGCCAAAGAAAGAAGGGGGGACAAGGGATCAAGGAAGGGGGAAGGGGGGACAGCTGGTGAAGAAAGGGGGGAAGGAAGGACAGGGAATGGGGGGGATAGAATGAGAAAAGCGGACGGGGGTAAAGAAAGTGGAAAGCGGGGATAGGGGGGAAAAGGGGGTAGAGGGGAAGAAAGGGGGAAAATTGTGAATGGGGAGGAAAGAAAGGAAGAAAGCTGGAACAAGGAACAGAATGGAAAAAGGTGAATAGGGGATGGGTGCGAGAAAGGGGAAAGGGGAAACCGGAGGGAGTAAGGGGGAAAGGGCAGACACGGGAGGAGTCTGAACGGAAAAGACAGGGAGGAAAAAAAGGGGGACAAAAGAGGAGAAAGACAGGGGGAAAGCAGGGCAGCAAGAAAGAGGGGTCAGGGGTAAGCAATGGGAAAGGGGACAGGTAAAAAAAGACATAAAGCTAGGATAAGAAGAACAGGGGAAAAGGGTATTGGGGGGAAGAAAAGGGGAAAGGGGGGATGGGACACGGGGGGAAAGAAACAGAAAGGATGGATATGGGACGTGGGGGACAAAGGGGAAAGCGGGGACAAGAGAGGAGGCAACAGAGAATGCAGGGTGGGAAAGAGGCAGAAAAGATGGAATGGGGACCTGGGGGAGAAAGGGGAAAGGCGGGATGAGGGGAGAACAAAGGGCAAAGCGGGGACATGGGAGGGGAAGAAAAGGGAAAGGGGGACAGGAGACAGGCAGGAGGGAAAGAAAGTGGAAAGAGGGACAGGGGAGAAAGAAAAGTAAAATGGGGGACCGGTATGGGGGCGGGGGGGGGGAGGGAAGAAAGCAGAAAGAAGAAAAGGGAGGACAGAGGATAAAGGGGGAAGGGGGGAACAGAGGACAATGTGGGGGGAGGAACGGAAATAAAAGTGGAAAAGGGGGATGGGGGAAGAATGGGGAAAGAACGAAAGAGGGGACAAAGGACAGGGGCGGGGGGGAGAAAGGGAAAGGGGATGGTGGAAGAAAAGGAAAATGGGGAATGGCAGAACTGGGGGGGAAGAAAGGGGAAATCAGGGGATAGGGGTGAGGGGAAAAGAAACGGGAAAGGGGCTCAGGGGAGGCTAAAAAAGAGAAAAAGTGGGGAAAGGGAGACATAGAACAGAGGAAAGAAAGGGTAAAGGAAGTAAAAAGGGGGGACACGGGAGGAGGAGGGAGAAAGACAGGGGAAAATGCTGACAGGGAACCTGAGGGGAGAATAGGAAAAGAAGGGAAAGGGAGACAGAGGATGGGAAAGTGGGGCAGTGGGTGAAACGTAGGGAAAGGGGGGACAAGGGACAGAAAGAAAGAGGGGGGAAAAGGGAACAAGGAAGGCTGAAAGAGGAAAAGCAGAAAGGGGAGACTT
This sequence comes from Fratercula arctica, assembly GCA_947846985.1. Taxonomy (NCBI): domain Eukaryota; kingdom Metazoa; phylum Chordata; class Aves; order Charadriiformes; family Alcidae; genus Fratercula; species Fratercula arctica. The sequence goes on along the minus strand of CANTUZ010000020.1, from coordinate 7,919,408 downwards.
GGAACCGGGGGAATAAAAGAAAAAGGAAGTGGAAAGGTGGGACGTGGAGGAGCAAAGAGAGAGGAAAAGGATGACATGAAAAGAGGGGGAGAATGAGGAAAGAGTGGAAAGGTGGACAGAGGATGGGGGGAGGAAAGAGGAGGCAGGGGAAAAAAAAAGGGGAAACAGGGAAAGAGGTGACAGCGAGGACGTGGGTTTGAAATGAGGAAATGCGGCACGGTGGAAAAGTAAGAGGGAAAGGAGGGACTCAAGATGCTCACCCTACCCCCTGCTAAATAATCTCACCATCACCCAGATAAAGAAAAACTATATCAGCAACTTACACGGTATACAGCAAAACTGTTGAAAAAAACCAAAGTTCCATCTTCAGTCAAGTTGGGAATTCCTCAAAATGCAGTATACCTGGAATAAAAAAAAGAAAAACCACCATACTATTTAACTCCTCCCCCACGATGCTTCCCAGAGGCATGGTGGCTTAGACGGTGGCTCACACGTGCAGCCGATGAAGGCAGCGAGCTCCCAGTGCTCT